>CAJVPY010001369.1:0-19755 GCA_910591965.1 Dentiscutata erythropus | reverse complement strand
TAATAACAATTTTTCAAAAATTCAATAGTTTTACTATACTAAATTAAGTATTTTGTACTAAATTTAGTACGGCTTACGGATATCTATTAAAAATACTTATTTACTATAACCCAGGGTTCTGATACATCCTGACTTGGTATTACTATTTGAATTTGAGAAAGTATCAAATAGGGTGGTGCCAAGATAGATCAGGGTGGTAAACAAATATATAATATAGCAAATTGGATAGTAAATATATAAAATAAAATAAAACAAGAAAAATACAAAACAAAATAAAACTACAGATAAACTTTAACTAAATTAAAACTGTATAAAGCATAACAAGCCAATATGTTTATTATATTAATAAGAAAACTTGTCTACTCAAAACAAAAACTTCAGACAAGACTAGTGTTTTAATCTGTCTCAAAAATCCCAACTTGGATTACCTGCAGGTGACCTATCTAAGTGACCTGAGTGAATTCCAATAATAGAAAAAATTCTGCTACAGGTTATCTATAGGTGGGTCACAGGTAATAATCCAAAATCTTGATACACTTATATAAGTAATAACTATAATAATACAAAAATGAATCTATTTAACCAATGCTAATACTATGAGCAACGATTAAGAAATTAGACCAGAATTACTCTAAATTTTACTAATGAAATCATAACTGTCTATTACAGCCATTTTTATAATTTCTGAAACACTTGATAAAAATTGACTAAAAGATGTTCTAGCCAATCCAATTAAGTTTGCGATATTTAATAAAATCGATCAAGTGGCTAATATAAATATTATGTGAATACTGTATTTCTGATGAATATGAAAATTCAGAAAACAATATTTTCAAAACAGCTTTGCTAAAAAAAAAATTTAGAAAGTGTTAGTATATCTTCTATAAATCAGATTTCTAAGCAGTTTCAAAGATATGGATGTGTTGAAATACTTCTGTCATTTTTAGAAAAACCATGTTTCACTAAACATGAATGATGTAAAACATATTAAAACTTTAATATTGAGGGAAAAACCTGACTGGTATTTATATAAATTACAATTTAAGATGGACTTTAAAGGCTATACATGACTTGGATTTATATAAAAAAGTAATTTATACTGTATATAATAAATTTTTTACTTTGATTTTGTTTATCATAATTCTTTATATATTTCTTTATGTAATTTTTTATATATTCTCAACAAATATAATAAAATTTTGATTATTTGGAATCTTAACCTGAAATTTATTTTTAAATAAGTTGACAAATTCATGGTTATATTAATATTAGTTATAAAAGTCTGATATTTCTTGCTAAGATTTATCAATTAACAAATACAGTTTTATCTAGACAAATATTCGAACAAAAATTTAATAATATTGGTATTATTGTTATAATACAAAATAGTTTATTATACAAATTACAAACTAAATCAAATTAGCCAAAAAATCATTTGGTCAGGTGTTCTAGAAATTATGAAAATAGCAAAAGTAAAAAATTGTTTCTAAGTCAATTTTGTTATAGTGCAGGCTTATATATATTTTGTAATAAAAAATTAAAAAGTTAAGGAAATTAGTAACCAATTTTGTAATATGGGCTAAGAATTTTGTAGACTATAGCTGTTAGCTAATCAAAATTGAGAATCTGCCATAACAATTTTGTTATAGTAACAACAATTAATTGCTATTACAAATCTTGCACTATATGATCTGTGGGTTACAAATAGGTAACCCTAGGGTTAACTCATGTGTTGACTACCCAGGTGGCTATAATTTCAAACTGGGTAACTCATTCACCTATGAGTGACCTGAGTGAGGCCTATTTGGGTTAGAACACTACTTAAAACAGAAAGTTTGAGACAAAAAAACCTGCCTTTACAAGAGGGCAAAATATTGGGTTTATATACATATTAGCTAAATATAATTTCTAATAATGCAATACAAATTATTCTTATCTATTCTATTGTATCACATTACTAATCTTTATTTACTACAACACCAATAAGACTTCTAATACATCAAGAACCGAATCAAGAGTTACATCTAAGTCATTGATCTCAGAGGAATGATTGTCTATATATCAAACCAATTTATATATATGGATTACAATGTAGTTTGGAGATTGGATATATCTAAAGAACAAATAAGGTATTGATAGAAAAATGACTATATAAGAAAATAATAGTGGATAAGTATAAGAAAACAAATAAGGAAGAGGCAAATGACAAATATAGAAATAAGGTGGGACAATAGATAAATAATTGGAAGCAATAATTTAAGGAATAATAATAATAATAAGACAGAGATGAAAATAAAAAATGATAAAATTTTGAGGCACATGTATATTACAACAGTAACAAACTCTCTTTTTTAAAATTTGAGCACCTGTAAAATCACAAGACATAAATACAAGTTTTAACATTCTACAAGCTACGTCACTGTTATCAAAATAGAATTGGAATTGAAAAAAATAAACACTCAGAAAAAAAAAATTAATAACACTATTATATCAGAGAGTACACAGTAAAACTCTTCTAGCTTTGATACTTTAAAGAATATATAATTGAATCTTGTCAGCTTCGATAGATAATCTCAGATTTGACAATATCAGAGACTCATAGAGATGAAAGGACAGAAATTGAATTCTTGTTCTAGCTCTTCTTTAATACAAGTTAGTTTCTACTTCAGAGAACATGAACTCACCAAAGGTGGACATGTTAGCTTCTTTTTCTGAGTTTTTTGACTCTTTGTTACTAGCTTTCCAAATGTCAGAGCTCCCATTAAACAATAGGTTTTGGTTTTCAAAAGATATACTTAAAAAGTTAAATAAATTAGAGCCTGGGCTTCTGTCTACCTTCACTATATACTGTATACAGAGAGGCATTTAGCAACATAATGTTCTCACTAGCAATAGTTGTAACAGATACATTATCTTCACTTCCATAACTGGATGATGGAATCTTGAAGACAGGTTTTTTTACTCAATATTCTATTTAAATAAAGATTGATGTAGTGGTATAAACTTGTGGGCATTAGAGATATAAAATGTTTCAAAAGTGCAAGGATATCATAATTCAAAGTCAAAATTGGATAGTATATCAGTAAATGTAATATTTTATAAAATTTACAATTAGTATGTAATATTATAGAAGATTTTAAAAAATTGCAAAAATCTTCAAAAGTTATTAATAAAATGTGTAACTTTTGTTAAGTAATATTGTTCAGTATGTTTTTCTGGTCATAATGGTAGTTAAATCATCAAAATTAGTCCAATATTCACCAAGATAGCCTAAAACACAATATTTGAAATATTATATAAATATTATGCTTAGGCTATCTTGATGAATATTAAACCAATTTTGATGATTTAATTACTATTATGATTGAAATAACATGCTAAACAATATTATTTATGAAAGTTTGCATATTTTATTAATAACTTTCAAAAATTTTTGCAATTTTTTAAAATCTTCTATAATATTACATACTAATATGGGTTTAAAAATTTGCTGATATAGGATAGAGATTGGATTTAGGAAAGTCATAAATATTCTGTGAGTAACAAAACCAAGTAGATGAGTTGATAGATCTTTTTGTTATCTATTTTATTCTTAATATGAATAAAGGCTAGCAAAGGATTTTAAATTGTTGCAAATTATTAAACCTAAATCTAAACTGAACTTTGAATTTATAAACCTAAACTAAACCTAAACTTAAAGTTTTAGTTTAGTCAGGTTCAGTTCAAGGTTTATAAACATGTTCAGGTTCAGTGACAAAATTTAGTAAACAGTAAAAATATCTTTACTAAATATTTTTTGTCTTTAAAATTTTCAAATTTAGAGTTTTTTTAACCAAACCTTTTTTCTTTACCAAGTAAACCTATTTTTAACTTCTAATAAAAGTTGTAAAGGAGTGTCTTGCAATAAAAATAGTGTTTAAAACATTAAATCAGCCTAGTAGATCGTAAGATATAAGTATTTTTGTCTTCATGATTATATGTTTTCTTCTTTATATAAATAAGAAGAAAGTATATAGTCATAAAGACTAAAGTGCTTATATCTTGTGATCTACTAGACTAATTTTAATGTTTTAACCACCATTTTGATTGCAAGACACTATTCTACAAGTTTACATAGAAGCTAAAAAGAGATTTACTAAGTAAAGGTTTAAAAAATCACAATATTTTTATAATTTTATTAATAAAAGTATGGAAAATATTAAAATTCACAAAATTGTATTAATTAAAGCTATCTTTATGTTCTAAGTAAACTTGTTCTATGCATAAAAACACATTATATTAATATATATTTACCTTATAATTTTAAATTTTAAGAGAAAATATACTTAAATTTGAAATTTTGATCAAAAATTCAAAATTAAGCATTTTTTCTCTTAAAATTTAAAACTATAAGGTAAATATATACCAATATGATGTATTTTTATATATAAAATAGATTTACTTAGAGCATGAAGATAAAATTAGATAGTAGAATTTGTGGATTGTAATATTTTTCATAATATTATTAATAAAATTATAGAAAATATTAAAATCTACAAAATCATACTAATTTAATCTACTTTTATATTCTAAGTAAACTTGTTCTACATATAAAGATACACTATATAAATATATATTTACTTTATAGTTTTAAATTTTCAAAAAAAGATGCTTAATTTTGAATTTTTAATCAAAAATTCAAAATTAAGCATCTTTTCTTGTAAAATTTAAAATTATAAAATAAACATATATTAATATGGTGTATTTTATATATAGAACAAGTTTACTTAGAACATAAAGATAGATTTAATTAATACAATTTTGTAGATTTTAATATTTTCTATAATTTTATTAATAAAATTATGAAAAATATTACAATCCACAAATTTTACTATTTAATTCTACCTTATGCTCTAAGTAAACTTATTTTACATATAAAAATATATTATATTAGTCTACATTTACCTTATAGTTTTAAATTTTAAGAGAAAAGATGCTTAATTTTGAATTTTTGATCAAAATTTTAAAATCAAGTATTTTTCTTTTAAAAATTTAAAATTATATGGTAAATATATATCAATATGATGTATTTTTATGTATAGAACAAGTTTACTTAGAGCATAAAAGTAGATTTAATTAATACAATTTGTAGATTTTAATATTTTTCATTAAAATTATAAAAAATATTATAATTTTTAAATCTTTACTTAGTAAATTTCTTTTTAGCTTCTAAGTAAACTTTTAGAATAGTGTTTTAATCAAAATAGTGGTTATAACATTAAAATTGGCTCAGTAGATTACAAGATATAAGCATTTTAGTTTTCATAACTATATGCTTTTTTTTTTATTTATATAAAGAAAAAAATATATAATCGTGAAAACAAAAATACTTATACCTCATGATCTATTGGGCCGATTTTAATGTTTTAAACACTATTTTGATTGAAAACACTTCTCTACAACTTTATTAGAAGTTGAAAATAGGTTTACTTAATAAAGAAAAAGATCTTAGTTAAAAAACTTCAAATTTAGAAATTTTACTATATTTTGTTACTAAATCTAAACTGAACATAAATCTGACTTAAAAGTTCAATACTGAATCTGAACTAAACATGAACTTGACTTAAAAGTTCAATACTGAACCTGATTGAACTAAACCTGAACCTGAACAAAGTTCAGTTTAGTTCAAATTCATAGAAACACTAATAAGAAAACTTGTCTATTCAAGAAAAATCTTAGACAAGACAACCCTAAGACAAAAAAAAGCCTAAGGCAAAAAAAATCTGTCTTTACAAAAAGGCAAAATATTGGTTTATATACATGTTAGCTAAGTATAATTTTTAATAATACAATACAAATTATTCTTATTTATTCTATTGTATCATATTACTAATCTTTATTTACTACAACACTAATAAGACTTTTAATATGTCAAGATCTAAATCAAAAGAGAAATGATTGTTTATATGTTGGACCAATTTACATACATAGATTACAATATAGTTTGAAGATCAGATATATTTAAAGGACAAATTGTGTATTGATAGAAAAATGACTATATAAAAGAATAATAGCAGATAATTATAAAGAAACAAATAAGAAAGAGGCAAATAACAAATATAGAAAATAAGGTGGGACAATAAATGAACAATCGGAAGCAAAATTATCTAATAATTTAAGGAATAATAATAATAATAAGACAGAGCAAAAATAAGGAATGATGAAATTTTGGGGCACAGATATGTTACAATAGTAACACCAGAATTTTCTTGTAAACAGTTAACAACAAATTTATATGTGTTTGGTTAGTTCAATTACAAAGAACAATAATAAAAAAAAGCACATTTTTATAAATGATTGTTATTCACTTTAATTAAGTTAAAATAACAAAAAATACAAGTTAAACATTCATTATGGTTAAACAAATCTTATACTATAAATAAATATAGTGCTATGTAATATACAGATGTTCTATAGAATAGGTAGACAAACTCCGCAAACTTCACAACTTCACTAATAATTATTAATCATTAGCAAAGTTTATTTTTTATATTGCCCACCTATTCTATAGAACATCCTAATAAACTATTGTGAAGTTTAAATGCTGAATTTCACATTTTATTGTATTGAAAACAAAATAAACCTCCAAATTTTTTTCAAATATTGTCTATAACTCAAAATTTCAACTACAAACACACCAAAATTAGCCACAACACTTATTATGTAAGTAAAATTTAGTTGTATAACTAATATTTGTACCTGGAATTAGTGTCTGGCACAAAGCACTTATGCCTTTAATAGTGCCCAGCCTAGTATCTATGGGCACAGCATGGCACAAGACACTAGTGCCAATGTGCCAGGCATGAGTACCCATGCCCATGCCAAATTTTTGTGCCAATGCCCATATCCATACCAAATTTTTGTGCCCATACCCATGCCTGTGCCAAATTTTTGTGCTCATGTCTATGCTCATGCCAAATTTTTGTGCTCATGCCCATGCCCATGCCAAATTTTTGTATCTATACTCATGCTCATAGAAAATTCTTATACCCGTGTCCATGCCCATGCCCAAAATTTTGTTGGGCACAGGCACGAGCCCGGTTTGCAGACTCCTACTGCCTAGCTAAGGTTAAGGTCTAGAGTAAACTAGCATCATCCCCACTTCCCTCAAAAATTTATGTAAACTTACAATGTAATATCTACATAATAAATAATAAAGGAACTGAGGAAAAGACCTCACTTAAAAAAAAAAAATAATAAAATAAAACATGTTATATTTTGTATTTTGTTTTTTTTTACCCCAACTAACTACAACTTTGTAATCATCAGGAATTCTATACCAATTATTATTATTATTATTTGAGTTTTAGCGGTGCTGGATAATGACCTTCAGAAATAATCATATAATAGTAAGTGCTACTAGATCTAATTCTCAGCTTTTTTAGGATAATCATGAAGCTTAAAAAGGGACCCCATATTTCAGCATAATAAATATAGTAGTCATAACAGCATATTTTTAGTATAGTATTATACAAGGTAGTTTGTACAAGAAAGAGAATTATCATCTTCGTTTGATGACAAATGCCTTTTTTATCCATCAGGATACAATTGAACCTTAAGGGAGCGATGGGTATTCTGGCGCACCTAAGAGTTGCACATATAAAAATTTTTAGGAAATACGTGTTTATTTAGCGAAATAAAATAAAATTCGATTTACTATCGAACGTTAAAAAAAATCATTTAACAAAAAAAAAAGTTCTACATAAAAATAAAAACTTTATTTAATAATCTTTGATCTTCATATTTATAAATGCTACGTATGGCTGTCATGCCATACATGTTACCACTCTGTTCGCTTTGCTCTGAACAATGCTCGTATTTATAACAAAAAAGATTTAAACCACGATAAATACTACTGCAACCTTTTTATATTGTAGTTTTTATTTTTACTTGCATCTCTACTAAATTTGTATGTAACAAATTAGCTTGACTACAATTAGCGGCTTTCTTTTCTGTATTATTAATTATTAACTTCCAAAGTTATTTGAGTTTTTACATTGTAATATATATATAATGGTTAGTTTTTTGAAACTAATATCAGACAGGAAATAAATGGGTTGGTTTTGTTAAAGATTGAGACGAGCTGGCCCCGGGCGGGTCACTTTTAAGTCACATTCAAAACTCACACGTTATCGTAACCAACTGATTACATTCATATAAAAAGTGATCGTTATTTTAAGTTTTAAAAAATTTATATAACGATAGCTTACTATTTGACCTTTTATTTATTATCGTTTTAACAAAAAAAAACAACCTTTCAAAAAAAAGCTTTATACAAAAAAATTTATTCATACGGTCATTAAATGATGACTAACATAACAATAAATAAATTTTCATTCCGATGTAGCAGTATAAGAATATACTATATACTTGATCGGAAGGCATGCTTCGTGACTTCATATTAAATCAGAAATGAATATAAATTTTAGAGTTATAGAATTAAACAACATATATGATATAACCTTACCAATAGACAGCATACTCTTCATAGTTTAAATGCGCACCTCCGTGTGGGCAGTGTCCTAGAAGAATTAAAATTCCATTATTTTTTGTACGCACATATGTGAAAAATAGTCATATGCAGTAGTTTTCTTACCAACTCTACCCCATGTAGAATCATAGTCATCTGGAGGACCGCGAGCGTTTTGTGCAACCTCGTCAGGTTTCCACATGTTTCCAAGAACGACCTTATAATTATCAAAGTTCGAAAAATCATAAACGTACTTAAATTTAATCAAAACCCATAAATACCTTTGTCATAAACATTATTCGACATGTTCGATTAGGGTCCACTGGTGAAGCCCTTGCCTATATAATCGCGATTTTATTAAACCAATATAATAAATATATAAAGTAATTACAATCACAATTTATAATATTGCTTACCCCTCCACGCCCATAAAAATGTGCTTTCGACGAGTGGGGCGTAAAATAAAGGCCTTGTCCCAATCGTTGAAAGGAACGATTTTGACGGTTGATTCCAACCTTCAAATATAAAAATCACAAGATGAATTAACTATACGGCATTTTAAAATTTCAAAATAATTAACGTTAGTATATACCTTGTTAATGTCAAAATTGTTCATTATGATGCCGCAGCCGGCACAATCATCTGTCTTGCACAACATATTTTTTATGTTGCTATTTATGATTGTGCAAGAATGGTCTGTTCCATGATATAAAAATTTTTCATTGTGTTTACCGCGGTTCTTTTCGATTTTTGATCTATATTTCTTGTACTTTTCTACAATTGTTGGAGATAAGATAATGTTATATATTTCTTCAACTTTTACATCTATTGTATTAGTCAAAAAAAAAAAAAAAATCAATATAGGTATTAATAGTGAAAGAAATATATAAATGAAATAATCTACCTTCAGCATTTTTTTTTGTCCAATCACCTAAAAATTTTTTTTCCGTTTTTGTAAATTCTGGGTGGGTCTTCGGCAATTCAATTAGCACAGAATTTTTTACTTTGATGTCCCCGTGGATGCTTGTGGCTAAAACGATTTCAAGAAATAAACACGTTAATTTCTCTCTCAAGTAAAAATAATGAGCGAATTAATCCGTTTCGTACACATCCACGCTTTACGGTGTACATCACATAAGTAGACATCATCGTCTGTACTAGAATTTTTACAGTTTTTGTATACGCAAGTCATTTTTTTTTGAAAGCGTAGTGTTAATAATAATGAACAAAAAACTTGTAAAAGAAGAAAAAAATCTCTTTATATAAGTTTTTAACTAATAATGAATTGATATTTAACTAGTCATTATGAAAAATAAAGAAATTTTAATTAACTTTTGTACGGTTGTAATAAAAATAATACATTAATCAAACTATTCAAGATTACATATTTTAAAAGATAGTCTGAATTATTTACGATACGAGTATAAAACATTAAAGAATTTGTTGAACTTTAATTCTATTTTTTATTAATCTGACTTTTCAATTACGGCATTCAGTGATCTGACACTTTCAACATTGTTGTTATTTTCGTAGAAAAAGTGATAGTGATCAAAAACTAGCATAAATATAACTACCTCTACAGAAATATAAGCTTATAATTTTTTTTTTTTTTTTTTTTTTTTTTTGCGTTTAAAACCCTTTATAAAATGAATGGCTTCATATCACCTAACATTTTTGCAGTTTTAGCAAATGACTCTGAAGACGACCAACAAAGCGAGGCGTCTGAGACAAAGACCGAAATTTCTAAAGATACTTATGTAAATGGTTGTACAAAAAGATCAAAGCCAGATTATGAAAGCAATAGAAGTTGGGAATCGTATTCAAAGAAGCAAAGGATTAAAATCAATACGGAACGAAGCACCCGTAACGATAATGACAAGAAATTGACTGCTAATCCAATTTCAACCAATCGTCTCATTCCACCAGTTCCGGATACCAATACATCAACTACTCTACCTTCCCAAGAAGACCATTTTGGAAAGCAAATTCATGAAAACTTAAAGTTTTCAATGGGTCAACGACCTTCATCCTTTGGTGATTCTTTCAATACTTTTGTTAGATTCAAAAATCCAATCTCACTTATAGTAAAACGTTGTTATCGGATTTATGAATTTGTTACCAAAGGAACAGATAACTCGGCTCATTACTTTGGAAATGCGGATGATAACACCTGCCCCAACACCATCTGTCAACGCTGCTCGTTACTCGATAGATGTGACATCAATATTAACCGTCATTCTACAATACCCCTGACTCCGCTCAAAGAAAATAAAATAACGAGTAGACGCTCTAAACAATACTCTAAAAGAAATGTTGAAATTTTCGGGGAACAACTGGACCCATCGGACCTTCTTAAAGGTTATAACAATCCTAAAAGCGATAGCGTTAATAACTCCATACCTCGCAACGGTCCTAGTATGTAGTAATAAATTTTTATTGCATTACTGATTTTACTAAACTCAAATAATAATAATAATAATAATAATAATAATAATAATAATAGAATTTATTCATTCGGGATCGATTCAATCTCTAGCATTGTTTATATCTTTTGGATGCTCGGAAATTAAATATTCCATTGAAGAGTTTTACAAATTTGGATTCCATCCCATATACAAATCATTTGCCAAATATACTAATGTAGAAATCTTGCGTAAATTTGTTCTTAATTGTGCTGTCAATTGCTGGGCCAATGCATGGAGAATTGTCGTTGTCATTTTATCTAATTCCAATATTAATATTGATTATATCTCTCTCTTTGTTAAAGAACTTCGAAATGTGTGTGATCAACTTGTTTTAGATATTATAGTCATCCACACATTTCTTGGTTGTGTGGGTACTGAAAAAGACAAACGATTTATAGAGAAATCGGGTACAAGTGCTGTAATTTATAGACATGCCGATTTTGATCTATATTTATTGCAAGATTCATTAAATTATTTCGTAAGTTTCTTTTTAATCAAAAAATTTGGTTAAATGTTATTATTATAGTTATTGATCTTTGATTCGATTTTTTTATGTTTATAGGCTCAATCCATTCGTTCATATAATAATGATCGCATTTATTTTTATAATAAGGGTGAACCATACTACGAATTTACAAATTTTTTTCTTGTTCCTGTTAAAATCGATGATCTGGATTGGCCGTCTACCGAAAATTATTGTAAGTATACAAATAATTAATAGATCATATCATTTTCAAGCTTTTCGATTTTTGTTTATTAATCTCTTAAATATATATAGTTCAAGCTCAAAAATTTCATAATCGCTATCTCCAAGAAACAATTCGTAAAGCGTGGTCTGCACGAGAAGCATTTGTTATTGCTCGACGTAACGATTGCTATAAACGACGTGATTGGGAGGAATATCAGGCCCCTAAAGGAATTTTCAAGGAATGCGTAATGAGAAAAGCTTTACTTGCAAAATTCCGCCAGCATGAAAAATTGAAATACAAATTATTATCAACAAGTACTGCCTTATTATATGAACATACTGAAAATGATAAATATTGGGGTGATGGTGGTAAATTTGGAAAGGGTCTCAATAGATTGGGTTATTTTTTAATGGATGTACGAAATCAATTAATGCAAGATGAAATCGATCTGCTGGCGTATGAATATATAGGGCATAATGAGAAATGGATTATGAATGAATTGAGAGAATTGAACAAGCTTGGTTAAATTTATTTTTTGAAACTCTGTACGTATATGCAATATACGTATTATGTTTATATTTTTTTGTTATTAATTTTGTTATACGTATTAATATACTTGTATCTATGATGGCTCACGTAAAAACCTTATGTTCAACACTCCCGACGTACGTACGTACACACAGTACTTTAGACACATTAAATAAGGCGAAAAAAAACTGACAAAAAAAACTCCGTACCGAGGAATAACTTCGCAATTTTCTATGAGAATACGATAGATACACTAGCGCTCAGGCAATAAATCCGTGTCATTGTTAAATTGTTGATGTGCACATTTGAATTTTGAGAACTTGTTGACATTAGTATTATCATTTGAATAGAATTTCATTGTTTTTTTTTTCATTAGAACTAATTCGATTTGATGAGTTTAGAATAATGCATTACATTTTAATAATTGTGAAAATTAATGACGCGATAAGTACTCGATTAAAACCTCCTTGAAATGTTTAGAACCAAAAATTTTTGTAATAGTCGAGCAATAGTTGAAGAATTTAATAGAAATAAATTTAGAAAGTTTTCTTTTGCATTTGACAAGTTTAGAACTTATAATAATTGATAGAGAAAATTTTTCTATTTAATTGCGGCTTTTCCATCATCAAAATTCAAGTTATTCGAAATATATATATATAAAAATACGATTAACCAAGAATCAAAAAAAAAAAAAATCACCCATTCTATTCAAGGAAATGCTACCTGAAAAATCTGCTCAATTTCATTTGTACCGTCGTGATTCGGGATACGCAGAAAACCCAAACGAAATATTGCCTCTTGATATTGTTTTACCTGCCATTGCTTTTGAAAATAAAAAGGTGCCTTATCATCGCGAGGATGTTTTTGGGATGATAAAACCTCCACGATTTAGTAATTTCGGTTGCAGCTTCTATATAGATTGGAAAAATGACATGAACAAGCTTGATGAAAATTCAGAATCGATACTTCCTAACGCTAATACAAGTCCCAAAATCAATGCACGTGATGAGAAAATCCAAAGTAAAATTGCCATTTCTATGAAACGTAACATACAATTTATCCGTGAGGTTTGTCATTATCCTATATGTATATGTATTTATAGTTGATCATAAATCTAATATTATCTATAATTCAGGTTGTTTTCAAAGTACGCACTCTTCAAAGTACTTTAAAAAAGAAATCTAATCCACCAGGCAAAGTTAGCCGGCTTCATAAACAAGTTAACAAAATTCGCGAGATTCTCACGCATCGTTAAACTATTTAGTGTTATTTTGCACACTGTAAATTTCGTGTAGTTATTCGTACAGTGACTTCATAAGATTTTGGACTAAATTAAGATTGAATCCAAGGCTAATTATAGATTTCTAAATTAAGCTTTTTGTTAAGATTATTTCAAATATGTTTCCTAAAATGTTTAAAATGTGTATATAGAACATAGAACAATGTACAGGCATCAATAAAGAAAAGGATCATTTATGTGAAATTCTAGAGCCATCACTATGGATATTGTGCTCATTGGTTAAATGAGTTGGCATGCCTAAATTTTACAAGTTAAACTGCTAATAATGTGAACTATTAAGTTAAATTGTTTTTAAGCTCCTAAAAAAAAAAAAAAATAAAGATTTTAGTTCACCCAATAAGATCAATTCTCAATTCTCAAAAATATTCAGGAATAACTACATATGGGTCTTCGTAATACCAAACGTATCTCCGAATGATTTAATTAATTCACAACTGCGTTGTGTCTCATTCCTAATAAAATTGTGTGTTACAACTTGCCCAAATTTTTGATTCAATAACAAAATTTCAGAGTGCTTTGCAGAAGATAAAGAAAAAAGCTCGAAAAGTATATAAACTTTTCACTGCAATGTTAGCGATGAGAAACTGACAAAACAAAAATAGCATTAATCAGATCAATTTTCGTTAAATTCTATACGTACTAAAAGCGATATAAACTCTATAAAATTATAAAAATAGTTACAAAAGATTTTTATTGAAATTAAAGAGAATTTAAACTGGTTCAGAAATAAATTAGGTATTAGGTAAGCTTTATAACCCTTTACATTAGAATAGGCTTTAGTATTTAATCCATGCACAGATCGAACTTTAAAATTTCGATAAGATTTCAGTGAGATGTCAGCGGAATATTGGAAGCCGATAGTGACCAGATATTTGGCGCGTATTGCAACCTATCGAATAGATATTGCACTCGATAAGTCTATTAGTTATCTGATACTTCTATCGTAAAATATCGAATATTTGATATTTTGTTAATAGAAGTGTCAGATCTCTAATATGCCCATCGGATGCAATATATATCCGATAGGTAGCAAATATCGGGTAGCTATCAGCTTTATAAACGTCTGATATTTCACTAATATCTCACAGAAATCTTGCCGAAATTTTGAAGTTCGACCTGTGATCACAAAATGAATAACCACCTTAACAAAAAGACAAGAATAATAAATTATTATTTAAAAAGTATCTAAATTTTATTTTTAAATTTACACAATATTGTAATTCTATAATCAAAATTCTCAAAATTCGCAATTACATTTACATTACACAAAAAGATCTATATAGAAAATTGTCTTTAAGATCCCATTTTATAATTATATATGATTATAGAAAAGTTTACATATCCAAATAACCATATATTTAATTTATAACTTGAAAATAATGAAAGATAAAACAAAAAGTTACTCAATATTCTCTTCCTTCATCAACTGTTATAACCACAATTTGTTAAGTATAGGCAAGATCCATTGGGCGATTTCAGATAAGCAGTAATTTCTGCTGCCAACAAACTATGCGCTTTGGTTGTAGGGTGAATAGCATCCCACCACAAATATTCATCAGGTTTTTGACATGTATTATTTGAATTATGTTGTATACAAGAATCCACAACATTTGAAAATCCATATTGTTGTGGATTTTGTATAAAATATTCGATTAATCCCCAAACATCAAAAACGCCTGCCTGAATTCGCCTCTCTTTTCTCATATCAATAATTGTTTGATTTAATAGAATGTTATGAGTTTCGATAAGATGTTGTAGGATTGTAATATTGGTGTAATTTGTATATAGGGGTGCTCGGTTAATTGGTGGCATGTTTAAAAGTAAAAATTTACGAGCTCCTGTTGATGTAAGAAGAATGATGGAGTTATGAATCGATGATATTATGTCTTCAGATGTGATAGTAAGATTCCTTTCAAATATCATCTGATAGTAGAAAAAAAAAAGGTTGAGTATCGTTCTTGTATAATTCATATGTTACGTAAATATATTACCTTATAGTCACAGAAACCAGTCCAGATAGCAAATGTAGTTTGGGGAGGAAAGTAAGATACGTTTGGCAATATGTTTTCAACTGAAAAAAGAAAATTAAAATGAAAAAATTTTAATAATTATATCTAACAAAATAACTTGAAAAAAAATATGCTAAGACATGTGTAGTTACCTTGTTCTTGTACAGAAGGCACATTAGTATTATTAAAGAAACACTGCGAGATCAACGACTTATTTGTTGTTGCACCACCAAAAGCTTTATCAATCAATTTCGCATCTAATATAGATTCCACGAGATCTACCCATATTAGACCATTTGACCACCTTCCTATAATAATAATAACAATAAATAAGAACTCGATGCGATAATTTTAGAACGATTTCCAAAGATGTGTTAAAACCTCAAAAATGATACCTTGATAATACAAATTAACAGGTGGCATTGCACCATCAGTAGCCCTCCATTGATTTCCATTATCTGTTAAAGAATCACCAAAAGCCACAATGTTAAATTTTAACCAATCCTTTTCACGAAAATGTACTATCGAGACAATCGCTGCAATTATAAATCCAAGAACAAGAAGGAATGATATTATTGTCGAAATTGGGATTTTCATTGCTATTAATTTCACAGAATTTTTTTTTTTTTTTGATTTATTTTTTTTATGCCTATGTGCGGTAGGTCATTTTAATAGAAGCATCATCATGACATCAGTGAATTCTAACTCGGTGCCATATTTGATAAGCACAACCCCAATTTTTATCTATTGTATGATAAATCATTGATCATTTTATAGCTATTAGAAATATCAACTGATACATGTATTAATTCCAACGTTAAGGTAATTCTAAGCTTGTACTGTATTTATCATACCAATTAAAACTGCATAAAAAAATTTACTCAACGTTTGTAAGCGTTATTTCAAAAATTGCATTCGTACTTTGTTCAATGCACGTTTTGAGAAAATTTTTATTTTATATTTATGTGTGAAGCATAGATATATAATTATGTTTTATTAATTTTTTGCAAAAATAAGTTAATATTACTGCAGTATAAAGCAGGTATTTTTCTATATTTTAAAATAGATTATTGCTAACTTGCTTCTTTGGTTAAATTATCTAAGACTGGAAGTCCAGAATCTAGTGGTGGAACCAATATAAGATTAGCCAATAAAAATGCACGAATGGCAACAACATTAACCAATAAAAAACGCATATATTTCATGTGATTTTAATATAAGAACCTTTCGCTAGTAGTAAGATTGTAGCATACAAGAACTCAGGTTGATCAAATCAGCGTAACCCAAAAAGAGGAACTAATCGGTAAACAATTAATAATAAACTTATAATTTCTAGTGTTCTTTTATTTATAATAATATCGTTAATCTGTTACAATTTATGTGTTGCAGTTAATACCAACATAGTTCTTTCCAAGATCTGAACCAGAATAAGTTACAGGTTTTTTTTTTCTTTCTTTTTTGCTTGATTTTAAAATAATTGTGTAATTTAAAGTTCCAAGATTTTATCTTGCAGATATTTGTTAAATTTCGAGTTCAATTATTTAACACAAGTTGGTTGCCTATGAAGGAGGCTCTAAGCATTGCTGCCAGCCATGATTAATTGGTAGAAATATCAATATGATTATGAAGAGATAAATGTATGCAATAAGGTATTCAAAAACAAAAAAAACTTACCTATTATTATTTATATAATCTGGGTTTTGAAATTGTGCACTAAATATATCACATAATTCCTATTTTGCTTTATTATCTACTGCTGGATGTCTGTAACTACTCAACAAATCACCTTCCATATAATTATAATAATTGTCTTGCTTTTCCTTTTCTTTCTCTAGTCTAGCAACCTCTTTATCTATTAGCATTTCCTTCTTGTTATGTAATTGATTTTTCAAATCTTTAGTATCTGTTATATCTAATGATTCATTATTAGTGTTTTTATCTGTATTTATATTTAATTTAATTTGTTCAGTTGTAGATTTATTTGTAGTTTCACCAATAGGTAATGTGTTTAATTTGTTTTTTATTTGAGAAAAGTTAATTTTAGCTCAACTCATAGCTAGTACTTTATTTTTATTTTTTTTTAAACTTCGACAATTTTGTCATTAACTTTTATTATTATATTTAACTGAACAGTACATATATATTACATATATTTAACTATCTAACTAAATGGTCATTATGACCTCACCCAGCTACTCTATATAGCACCTAGATGCTATCTCACATGTGAAATGGACTACCTTGGGAACCTCTATCAAAAAGTACTCTAAATTCTGATTTAACTCAGAACCTTAATATTTTTACCAATTTATATATACCTCATTATATATACTACTGTACAACATTTACCAGTTTTAATTCACCCTCATTACTTATCATATTATATCTAATTTGTTTTTTGTATAACTTCCAAATTGGTGTTCTAGGAGTGGGTACTCTTCTTGCTTCCAGTTTGGTGTTCCTAGAGATGTTACTTCAAATCCTAATCCATATCTCAAGCCAGGTGTTACTGCCATCTGAAGACCTGTATCTTAAGCTACTTGCTGTCACTATTAGAAGAGCTGTTCACATGGTTTCAGATATTTACGTTATACACCACTTAATTAGACTACTACCTCTTTTATAGTACTCTCTATTGGTATAGTGATACAGAAGTTTAGATTCTTAGAATGGGAGTTAAGTATCTCATTTAATTACTGCCACAAAGTAGTAATCTGGGATCTGCGCTTCTGCTGTATTTCATCATAGACTTCTATTAGTTGTGCAACTATTACTCACTAGCCGGCTTTATGTTCGTATTACTAGGGTGCTTGCTTCTATGCTTTTCAGAGTTTCTTTTAACCAGTTTTCTTGTTTCTTTATTGCACTAGAGGTGTTTTATATTTGGTAAAGTCATTCTCTTACCACAGTCCCTTATTATATTTACTGCTTCTCTCACCACTTTTGGATATATTATATACAGCCATCCTCCCAATCAAAATTCCAATACCGCCTTAGGGTTGTTGGTGCTACCTTGCCAATCGCAGATTTACATGCACAGCCTTCTGCAGTATTACCTTCCGTGATCCATGTCATATGCAGTGCCTGATCTTCTCCATGGCTCGGGACTTCTTTCAAGAATTCTTTATCAGCCAAATATATACTTCACATGGTCTTACCGCTACAAGGTTCTATATTCAAAAGCCTCTGAAGGTTACAGAAATAATTAATTCAATTAATTATCACTAGCTATAATTGAACCATCGACCTCATCTGTAAAAAGCTAGGTATCTAAACTACTAGGCTACAAGACTCTAACTGCTAGTACTTTTTTTTTTTAAATATATATATATATATATTATTGTGGTTTTGAAATGGTAAAAATGAGTATAAAAAAAAAATTTGTCTAGTATACCTGTAACTACATATACTTATACTGGATTACCTTAGCATGTTTATTTAAAATCAATATTTAATTATATATATATATAGGAAGTCAGTAGAAATGAGACAAATTTATTAGATAAATTTGTCTCATTTCTACTAACTCCTTCCTATATGTACTTACCATATAGCACTACCTATAAAACTCCTTAGTCTTATTCAAAAAAACCTCTCAGCTGGTTTGAATAGTATCTGGAAGTACTGTGTGAAGAGGTAGATACTATACAATAGAAAAAAAATTAATTGACCAATCAGAATTATAAATTTTTTTATAAAAACTATTAAATTGGTTATATGAAAAAAACACAATATGTTTTATAAAATAAAATTTTTAATAATTCATATAAAGAACTACTAAATTTGTAAAATTTATTAATAATTAAAAGCCTTTGAATTGTGTAAGCACAATTTTTTAAATAAAGTACAATTAATTTGTTTTCATAATACAATTTTTTTTCTAGCAATGCTTATATATGCAAATAAGTCTATAAGTCATATATAAGCAACAAATAAATTGTGTTGTCAATGGAATGCGTGTAAAAAACTTGTATCATAAAAATAGTCATAGTAAAACTAAAATGGCTAAACCATAGTTTATTTTTAGTATAAATTTATATATATTTTTCTTTTATTATTTATATATATACTATTTATTTTTTTTGCTAAATTTAATATCAAGACTAAACATTAAAAAACTCTCTTTATCGATCACCAAAATTAAATTTAGAGGGGTGTGGCGACTTAGTGTAGTGGTTTAGTTGTCACCCTCTCCAAGTGGCAGGTCTAGAGTTCAAATCCCACGGACGACGAATTTTGAAAAATAGCCTGTGCT
>CAJVPY010001368.1:0-19762 GCA_910591965.1 Dentiscutata erythropus | reverse complement strand
CTAATCATCAAATTATCATTAAAAAATCTTGTTCATATCGGCCTTATATCTTCTACATGATAAACAAATTATCTTAATGATATGCGAATGTTAATTTCCGTATATGCATCCAATTTTACCATAATCTTTAGCATATCAGCTTTTTTAATACCCTATCATATCGGTTCATAGCTATCACAATATCATCCTTCTATCACCTAGGCCGATTATTTGAAGATACAGGGAAGATATTTTTGATTTCAACCTGTGAATGCTAATTTATACAATAACTATTAAGTCTCAAATTAAAAAGATTCTTGAAGATGATCATATAATTAAAAAAATTAATATATTAAGGCAAAGCTTTACAAGAGAGATATACAAATATTATATTTGTTATATAAGTTTTATTAACTTAGCATAGGCTATAATAGTGTTTTTTTTAGTTTTTTTATAAATAGTTATTTTTACTGTTTTTTTGTTTGCCCTAGTTTAGCCTTACTTTGTTTTTTTATCTTTATCATGTTATAATTAGATTTTATATTTATTATATGAGTTTTTTTAAATATCTCTGGCCAGAGATATATAGTTTATATATCTCTGGCCTTTTGACCAATCAAAGACCGGGAAGATCATATGATTAAAATATTCATGTGTTGATTTGATTGCCGATGCAAAATTGGCTGTGCATTACAAAATCGGACAGATAAGTATAGATCTTCTTGATCTGTTTTTGTTTTTTTTACTTGCCTTTGCTTTTTTTGCTTCTTTCGCTTCCTTTGCTTTACTAACAGTTTTTTTTATTTTTTTATTTAGCTTATTATCCTTCTTTGTGCTGTCGTCATTGTTGGTGTCATCGATATTGTGTTAGATTTCCTCTGGATTCGGCATTTTATACTTCTTCAATGTTTTTGTAGGTTAATCTTGTGTTTGTATAGTCTTTCGGGTGATCTTATAAATAGTTTTTCATATTTCTCTTAGATATAGAGTGTTAGTTAGTGTTAGTGTTAGTTATATGGAATTTAGTATTAGTTATACGGGGGTTAGTGTTAGGGTTAAGTTAGATAGTAGCGCAAGTGTGAATATATATTAGTTGTATAAATAAATATAATTAAAGTTATGAAATATGTATAGTATAAAAAACTTGACAGTTGGGTGTATTCTTTAGAGTTAGGGATTAAGATTAGAGGTTATAGAGTTTATATTAATCAAGTATAAGAGGATTAAATAGAATCCCATATTTCATTTTAATTCGATTTCATTATGGTCCGCAACATATAAAATTGATTAATTTTATTGGAATGCATGGTATGTACCAAAGAGATATAGTAAAGTAGTATGGTATGGAAACGCAATTTAGAACAGACGTGATAAATTCATGATAGTACATACAGTTTATAAAAGAAAAAATTCATCAAATTAAAGCCAAAAAAAGACTATATTAGCATTTACTCTAACCCTATCATAAAAAAGAGTTATATATAAAAATTAAAATTTGCAAGTTTATATTAACTATACATACGATCAAAATTTAGTATGTCTATCCAAATTAGATATTTAGTAAAGTAGCAGTACAGATTCACTAAATTTTGATCGTATATACGGTTAATGTAAACTTGCAAATTTTAAATTTATATATAATCCTTTTTTATAGTTAGGGTTAGGATAAGCACTAACATAGTCTTTTTTTCGGCTTTAATTTGATGAATTTTTCTTTTATAAATCATACATACTATCATGAATTCATCACATCTATTCTAAATTGTATTTCCATACTGTACTATATACTTTACTATATCTCTTTGGTACTATGCATTCCAATAAAATTAACTGATTTTATATGTCGCAGACCATAATGAAATCAAATTAAAATGAAATATAGGATTCTCTTATACTTGATTAATATAAACTTATATAACCTCTAATTTTAATCTTTAACCCTAAAGAATACACCCAACCGTCAAGTTTTTTATACTATACATATTTCACTTTATTTATACAACTAATACATATTTACACTTACATAATCTCGCGCTACTATCTAACTTAACCCTAATACTAAACCTCATATAACTAATACTAACACTAACTAACACTAAACCCCGTATAATTAACACTAACACTAACACTAACTAACACTAAACCCTATATAACTAACACTAACACTAACACTATAACTCTAACTTTAAACCCATTCTAGAAAAAAGCACCAACAAATGATGACACCAATGACAAAAAGGACTAACGAATATCAGCGATAAAAGGAAGCACCAGCAACGACAACACAATGACGAACGGTGATGATTCCATATCTATAAGGCCACCCACAAAAATGTCTGATAAATATGAAAGACTATCTATAAGACCACCTGAAAGACCATATCTACAACGCAATATCAACCCACAAAAACATTGGAGAAATATAAAACGCCGAATCCTAATGCAATATCGATGACACCAACGACAATAACGACACTAACAACAATGACGACACCAACAACAACGATGACACCAACGAAAATAATGACACCAACTATGACAGTATGACGAAGGATAATAAGCTAAAAAAAAAAAAAAATCTGTTAGAAAAGCAAAAGAAGTGAAGAAAGCAAAGACAAGTAAAAAAAAAAAAAACAAAAAAAACAAATCAAGATGATTTATATTTATCTTCCGGATCTGGCAATGCATAGCCGATTTTGCATCGGCAATCGGATCAACACATGAACCTTTTAATCATGTGATCTTCCTAGTCTTTGATTGGTCAAAAGGCCAGAGATATTTAAAAAAACCCTTATTATATAGTTATTCTTTTTTTATTTTTTTTATTTTTTTACTTTTTATTTTACTTTTTTATAAAAGTGTTATTTATTTTTATTATTATTTTTTTATTAATAGAGAAATAGGCTAATACAGCTTTTTTGCCAAATTTAGATAAAAAAAAATCTAAAGTTAGACTTATAACAAAGCTAACAAAGTTTTTATTTTATTTATAAAGTGATGCAACAGATTGTATCTAGATATTTATGAAGCAACCAGATAATACTAGATCTTGAGATTTTGAATAATTAAATATCTAGTATTATAGTATATAAAACAATATATTTTTTAATAAAGATATTAATAAGACTATTAAAGTTCAAATATTTATATATATATATATAATATAATCATTATTATATTTTCTTATATCTTAAAAAGCTGTTACAGAACATGTAGGTGAATACATGTGTGGGACATGTACCGCTCTGTTAGGTTTATCTCAAGAATAGATTAGCTTAATAAGTTCTAAGGTAAGGTGCAAATTCCAATAGAGTAGATACAAAACCCACTACCATATAGTGAGTAATACCCTTGGGTTAGAGTTATGATGGAGGTAGTTGGAACCAGATGGTTTAAATGGGTACCCCCCTAGTTGGGGTGCAGGTATGGCAGATAGTATAGGACCTTTGGGCAGATTACTTAAATTAGGCACTCAAAAGGTGCATATGTGGCTTGATGTACCATTCTTGTAACTACATTATAAAACTCCGTTTACATTCTAATAAAATGTTTCCCAGGCCAAAGAGGTCCCCTTAATAACAAAAAAAAAAATTTTTTTCTTATATCTTTAGAATGATAATTAAAAGATATATAAAATTAAAAAATTTAAACTAAACAAAAAAAGATAATAAAATCAGATATAAGATAACCATTTTACTTAGAGTACCCGATCCTGTTCACTTAGTATATTTTTGAGATATAGATACCCTGGTAATAATCACCACCGGTTATAGTTAAATTTATTCTTTTGAAATAGCAACTATAATATTTATATATATAATGAATTTGAGTAAACTAAATATAATATAAAAAAACAATTTCATAAACAAAATTCAAAAAATTGGTTTAACGCTAAAAAAACAACCTTTTTTTTTAATGTATAGCAGTATATTATACGTAAGTATATAGTAGTGTAAGCTAAAAATCATACTGTATATCTAATAAAGATCGCGATAACCGAAAAAAAATTTTTATTACTTTTCAAAATATAATAAATAAAGGCCTCTCTAATTGCACGTTAATTATTTGATTGATTTGATTGGATAATTAATGATCACGTTTTGATCCTCATAAATTAGCCAAATGTCTTTTTCTATGAGGGAGCCGCATTCGCGCCTAATACATACTGTATATGTACAATTGTGGTTTAATGTTAACAATTCAATTAATTATACTACGTATAAAAATTAACAAATTAAAAGTTAACCAATGAATAATAATGTACGTATTATATGTTTTTTTCGTCCCATACTAAATAAGGTAAAAGAAGAATTCTCACGATATTTTGACTGAATTAGAATATCTCATGCCCCGATTCCTTAGTGAAAACTCTAATGATATTAAAAATTGTTCAAGTCTAATAACTGGATCATGGAATGTCTCAATTAGTATCAAATTCATGATGATCGGATTTTCGCAATTTTTTCACCATTTAACGTCAATATGAAGAATAGAATGAAGCAAAAATCAAACTTAATAGATCTTGATAATCTTGATTCGTTAGAATGCCCCACATTTGTACAATGTATGCTATCCAAAATGGTTTGTCGTACCATCATTTCGTAGCTAGATTTATTTCAAGTTGTGTTTCAGTTTGACAAACAAAAAAAATTTTTTTTTATCCGATTTAATAATATATATTATTAATATTTTATATTATAAATTAATATGTTTTTTTTAAAAAAAAAAATTTTAGCCTTATTTTAATCGGAATTAGTTTTTCCGAGTAAAATTAACTATACAATCCTAACACAAAGTTAGAAATTAAAATGGCATTGATCGGATTGCAATGCACTTAACCCTCGTTAATATCAACCTCGTAAATATCAACATTTCATTAATAAAAAATTAAGTTCAAATTATATAAATCATTAACTCTTTGTTGTCAACCCTCGCAGATACAACATAATTATCTAATCTGATACTAACGAGGGTCAAGTGAACATCCAAATATATAATATACTTACTATTATTTCCTGCATGGTTTCTAGAAAGAGAATCAACATAATTGGGTCTGGTCATTGTTAAAACAGAAAGAGGGCTTTCGAAGCAGAAAATTCGAATATTTTATTCGAATTCGTAATTATTTAGATTTAAATATTTAAATTTAGAGAAAGTTCGAATTATTTGAATTCGAATCCAGCTTCTAAGGTTCCGTCACAATGTTTCATTGTCGTAATTTGAACTGATTAAAAAATGTATGAGCCTAGAGATTTTTTTAATTGCATGTTGAAATCCGAATAAAAATATGGATTTAAGTTTAACAATAACAAGGCAATGTACGGTAAATTTTTCCTAATGCGTTATTCTCATTTTTGAATGATTATTTTTTCGGAGGACTTACAATGGATCGATACGTAAATCAAAGAAAGTCTGCTCAGTGGACGTGCATGTGGCTAATTTTCAATATTAAATTATGTATATTAATATCAAATTACAGACAGCTTACATGATTTCAAGGCAAAGACCCCATTTTTTTATTTTTATATTTCTATCGTATATATACATTATTGTATGATATATATCAGATATTCAAGTTTATTTGAAAGGTACATGTGTACGTAGTATTATGACTAATAACACATCAATTAATCAAGATCATAATGTCAGCGAGACGAATAGAATAATATAAGAATTTTTAATTTGATCATTGTATTATGAAATATCTTTAATATTAAAGCAGTAATGATAATGATTTTGCCGTACGTAGTACATCTAAAACAAGATTTCGTACTAAGTAAATCAGCCTTGGTGCATCAAAGTAAATCTACATATTTGGACAATTTTTATTAACCTTAACGTTAATTGATTATCCACTGTGCAGTGATAACGACAGCATGGAAATGCTGTATGCATCGTCAAAATTTACTTAAATGACAATATCTTCTGAGAAATTATGTTTAATCGGATGATTTTTTGACCAATCGATTTATCTTGCCTACAAAGTCATTGATACGCCTCACAACATGGTTTTAGGTAATAAATTTTTTAGATAACATATAATTTATTTTTGCGGCAAGTTACCAAAAAAAGTAAGCACCGTAAGGTATTTTATTCCGAAAATCTCCGCATTTTATTTTTTTAATTGTCTACCATCTCAAACTATTCAAGCAATGGAACAATAAGTTTGGCAACAGAAGTTATCGAAACCATTTTATTGACAGCGTTTTTGGATTAATTCAACTTACTATAGCTGTCTTGCTCCACAATGCCTTATAGGCCTTATAGTACGCCGTTTTCAAAACGGAAAACCGTAATACAGAATAATAAACATTAATCACACAATTTCCCTTTTTTGAGACGCTATTTAAACTTATACAAATATATATTGCTAAACAATATAAATTGACTAGCTTAATTCTTTCATATCACATATCACAATAATTATTGTGATATTTCAATTTCAGAATTTTCGGTAGCATTTACTAATAAGCCCAAAGGTGAAAGATTCATTACAACTTTAGCATTTAGAAACATTCCATTTTTATACATTCTATTTTAAAGACATTAAAAATCCTTAAAACTCGTTAAATTCTTAAAATCTTAAAGGATTCTAATCACTTATTTTTTTAAATTTCAATTTTCCAAAAAAAATTTCATTTACGTTACAGTACACAAAAGATCCTGATAATGCTGAATTGTGCATCAGGAAAATCAACATACTGAGAATGGGAATTAATTAATTTCTTTATCAGATTCCTACGCAGTAAGAGCAGTAATAATCAAGTATAGTCACGGGTGATCGTCCACGTATGCACGAAAATCCGTTTGCCAGATAATCGGACTCAGTTCATATAACTGTATAATAAATCACACAATTACAAAATTACGATTTTTTCCCACAATTCTTTCTCCCTTCCTCACAATTCTTTCTTCCTTCCTTCTTATTAAAAAAAAAAAGAAAGAATGTCTAATTCATATGGATTAATCGACGAGGACCAAAGAATGCGATCTAAATATAGATCTAGAGTCTGCTCGTTCACTACTATCGTGATTATAACCCTAGTTATAATGATATTTATGTTTATTTTCAGTAATTTGAAATATATTAGTACGTAACATTTTAATTTTAATTGTTAATAATAATATGGGTTCATTTTTCTAAATTTTCTTTATTACAATTTATTACAATAAAAGTGGATAATGACAGCTTTATAATTACTCCGGACCCAAATCTGGTTATTGCCAAGCACGGTGCTGTCGCATCTGAAGTTGCAAATTGTTCGCAACATGGTGTTGACAGTCAGTATTAAAAATTTTTATAGTAATTCTAAACTAAAAAAATAATTTAAATTTCTGACTTTTTTTTTAATAATTATTAAAGTTTTGAAAGAAGGAGGAAATGCAATTGATGCGGCAATAACTAGCATGCTATGTGTTGGCTCTATTGATACATTTGCTTCTGGAATTGGAGGGTATTTAAAATTATTAAAATTTATATTAGGTAGCCTTTATTTTTTTTTAATTTTAAAATTTTATTAATGCATATTCTATTATAATCAAAAGTGGTGGATTCATGACTATTAGGTTGCCAAACGGACACTATGAAATAATCGATTTCAGAGAAACTGCTCCACTTGCTGCTAAAAAGGATATGTTTGTTGATAAACAAGTTTTTGCTTCTGTTGGTGGCTTGAGTATCGGTGTACCGTAAGTAATATTTAATTTATTTAAATGCTCTTAAAAATTGTTACAACGAATTGATTTATATAATTGTTGTTTTTTTAAAGTGGTGAAATTGCAGGAATGAAACTTGCACATAAAAAGTATGTAATTTTTCTATTATAAATCAAAGATAAAATAATTAAATATTGATTGAATTGTTGTTTAGGTATGGTAAACTACCATGGAAACGCCTTTTCGAGCCTATAATTAATATGTGCCGCAACGGGTTTCCCGTGACGTCAGAACTGGGACTTCGATTAAAAGTACATAGATAAAATTATTATCATGTTTTTTTTTTTTTTATTACATTAATACTAACTGTTTTTTTCTTTTCATTAGATGTTTCGTGAGATAGTTGTAAATAATCCACAATTATCTGAAATCTATGCTCCAAATGGCAACTTGTTAAAAGAAGGACAAATTCTTTATCGAACTAAGTACGCTAAGACTCTAGAAACTATCGCTAACAATTACACTGAATTCTATAGGGTGCACTATAAAATTTTGTTTATGAAATTTTTGAAATCTTTTAACATTTCTCTATTTTTTGTTTCTTACATATTATTATTCTTATTATTCTTTTTTTTACACAGGGTTCAATCGCAGAGTCAATGATAAAAAGAGTCAAAGCTACTGGTGGTATTATGACTCTCGAGGATTTAGAAAATTACCGTCCCATCGTGCGTGAACCTCTCGTTGGATTTTATCGTGATCGAAAGGTACGGGTAGTTTGAGATTTTTTAATAATTTTGAATTTCAATGTTGTAGCAGCTTGTTATATTTATTATTCGCTATGTAAAAGATCGTGACGGCGCCGGAACCGGCAAGTGGTACCATATTAATATTCTTATTGAACATCTTGGAAAAATACGAATCGAAAACTAATCAAATTAACGGTCTTGATTTGCATAGGTATTTATTATTATTTTTAAATAAGGAACGTTATATTTTTGGATTAATGTGAATTTCATTGGTTTTTTTTTTTAGAATTATTGAAGCATTAAAATGTAGGTAGTTTGTATTTTATCCATTTATATTAAAATAATTATTGTATTAACATTCTTGTAATTTTGATATAGTCGGTTATGCGAGACATACTGAATTGGGCGACGCGACATTTGTAAATACAAACTTAATAAGTCCGTACAATCTATCGTTATTCACATATAAATAGATAACTTACTTTCCCTCAAATTAAAAGTTTGAGAATAAAACCGAACATGAATTAAGGATAACAGAAATTTTATCAAAAGAATACGCAGATCTAGTACGGCTCAATATATCTGATGTAAGTAGTGTTTCGAATAGAGTTTTGATTTGTCATATGTTAAAACCGAGTTTAATCGGGTTTAACATATAAAATATGAAATTCGGTTCCAACTCTAGTTTCGAGCGTCGAGCGATACCCATTTTTGGATTTAAAAAAGCTTCGCCAGAACACTATTGTTAGTCGCGGATTATTCACTTTTATGTTTAAAAATATAAAAATTAATAGTATATATATATATATTAATATCTACTTAATTTAATAGAATGAAACGTTCGATCTCGATTATTATGATCCAGTATATGAACCTATAGATGATCATGGAACGTCACATTTGTCTGTTGTTGATGTAGATGATATGGCTGTCTCTGTTACTTCTTCAGTAATTATTTTATTTATTTAATTTTCGAGAATTATAGAAATAGCATTTTGAGGTTTTAATACGTATTATATATTTTATTTAATCAAAAATAGATTAACTGGGCATTTGGATCACAAGTAATGGATCCCGATACAGAAATTCTATTTAATGACCAAATGGATGACTTTTCAGTACCTGGCATGCCAGATACGTTTGATTTGCCACCATCTCCTTATAATTTTATTGGTGATTATCATTTTTATTTATTATTACCGTGTAAGCGCGAAATAACGCGCAGGGGCGTTATTTTGAATAATAGCGAATTAGACTTAATTTAGGCCAAAATTCAAAATTACGCGTTATTTCGCGCTGATATGATATATTACAATATGGTTCGATATATCTTTAATAAGTTTTATTTTTATTTTTTACAAAAAGAACCTGGAAAAAGACCACTTTCATCAATGGCTCCGACGATAATTGAAAAAAACGGAAGATTTGAATTAGCAATTGGTGCAAGTGGAGGGAAGAGAATAATTTCATCTATGTTACAGGTATTCATTTTAAATACTGAAAAATCGTTCGTTCATTTATTTTATTTTACTTTATGTTGGTTAACATTTTTGTAATTTTATAATTTTATAATTTTAGATTATATTAAAAATATGTGATTTTGACATGAATCTCGCGGATGCTATAAATTCACCAAGATTTCATCAGCAATTATTACCTAATATGGTGAAGTTTCTTTTTTTTCTTCGCTACAATTTTTTAATTAATGAAATTCAATTATAAATCAATAAATTAATATACGCTTATTTTATACATTAGGTATATGTAGATTCTGGATTTCATTTTGACCTTATAAGGCATTTGTTAGATATTCATCATGTTGTAAGTCTTTTTTTATGATATTAAAATTTAGTATTCGGCATAAGTCAAATAGATAAATACCTTACTTTCAAAACTAGGTACAAATACATAATATCAATCGTAGAGAATTTTCATCTCAAATTCAGGCAATTCGAAAATTTGAAAATGGAACTATTCATGGTATAATAAATTTAATCTTTTTGTATGTTTAAATTATTTCTTGATGCTAGGACACTAAAAGTACTTTCATATTTCTATTTGTTGAAAAATGAATTATGAATTATAGCGGCAAGTGATTTTAGAAAACAGGGACTTGCGGCTGGATATTAATCTTATTAATTGAATTCCATAGACGTTATATATTGTTGAAATTTAAATATTACTAAAAAAAATATCATTGGAAAAATGTTAAGTAATTAATTCAAAAAAAAAAAACTTTTTCTCATATTGATTGTGAAAAAAGTTATTGTATTTTTATTCATCGTTGATGTATTGTTTGTTTTTAAAAAAATTTCAAATGAACTTTTAAAAAATTCTCTTAATATTATTAAAATTTGTAAAATCATTGTCATAAATGACTTAAAAAGATTTTTAGAAAAGCTTTGAATAAAAATTATTAGAAATTAATGGGTTATTATAATTGTATAAATTTTTATATTGTCAAACTTTTTATGATTTAATTTCACCTTATCTAATAAACTACTGTTGAAATTTTTTTTATAATTTTTGATCTCAGTTTATCGCTGTTTTCGAAATGGTTGATAATAGCAATATATTCAAAAAATATATTTTTCTTGCGAATACCCGAACTGAGTACCCGATTAGTTTAGAATATTGATCACATTGATCAAATATCGATTTCAGCTATCTTTATTTAATGATAAATTAAGCGAATAATTGTTTAAAATAATAATTACTATTTCGTAGTTGTAAATCGATCAATGTGATCAATGTTCTAAACTAATCGGGTATTCGCAAGAAAAATTTTTTTTGAATATATTGCTATTCTCAACCATTTCGAAAACAGCGATAAATAATCGTTAATTTTTCGGTTTCGAGAAACTTTTCATACCAGAAAAAATCTAAACGCAAATGTATTTTATAAATTCGTCACACAAACTAATAAATCATTAATAAAACTATTGAGATATAAGTTACAAATACAAGACAAATGTGCTTTTTTTGCAAAAGTTTGGTATAATAGTGATCTTAAAATACTGTTTATTATTTGAGTTGTTTTAGTGTTAACTAATTGGTCAATCAATATATATATTATTAGTAGTTGGTAATATTGTTACTGATACAGTACAGTTTATAGTATTTATATAAATAAATAAAAATTATAGATATTTATATTAAAAATCTTAAATATGTAAAAATTATATATACACTGTATATAGAGAGTAATAAAACAAGCAAAATATTTAAAGAGTTAGTTTGAATTGAAGTCAGCTATAATCGGCTAATTTGCTTTTATGTTATGTGGTGCTTATAGTTCCATTGTTCAATTTTAAAAATTTCACTAGAACTTATAAATCAAAAAGTATATTGCCTAATTATTAAAACAACCGTCATGTTTAACTATGATTTATAGATTTTATTTTTACGTATCCACTTTATTAGTTTATTCGATAAATACTAATTTATCTGCAATGCTAACAGACGGATACGGGCCTTGTATTTCCAGAGAAACTAACAGGTGGACCGGAATCTTCGTTTACTTACTCCCAATAGGCTTAATAAGTCATAAATCCTATTGGAAAAAAAATGCAAACAAATTGCTGTCTAACAATTCAGCGGCGATATAGTACGTGTCAAAAAATACTCATAACGATAAGCATCTTTTGAATACTGATATTATTAGAACCAGTGTTCTATATTTTTTGAACGCAGAAATGACTTAATACTAAGCTTTGCTGCGTTACTTTGTAGTTCGAAGATTCTAGAAGTTTTTTCCATAATGACGTAAAGAGAAAGCCTCGTGTGTGCCATTAAACAATAGTAAAGTAACCAAAGATTCTTTATTTGATGATATATTTATATTTGTTGATAAATTGTGATTGGTTGCACGGGTAACTACTATATCCTAATGCTATAAAATTATAAATTAGATAATTAATAAAGGTACGTATGTATTCTGTAATTACGCAATTTACCTCATTCAAGCCTCATTAAATACAGAAATAAGTTTTCTACGGTAATCAAAATTCAAAAGGTACTATATTTAATAAATTAAACCTTGTTAATTAAATGTACTCATTAATCCCCTGTATAATATGTCATCAAAATACGTAATTAATAAATCGCAGATCACAACGAATTCTTCCCTTGCGACGTTCTCTTCTCATTTTTTTTTTATAAACCCTTGCTTGTTAGTTTAAATATAAAAATTGTATAAACGTATTAAATATGAATTTTTCAGCAAATAATCCATATGCTCAAAATCATAAAGAAATTATTAATAAACCTTTACAACAAGAAAACCCAATTTTTGACGTACCACTTCCAAAGAAACAACCAAGAAAACTTAATATTGGAAACGCGTACTCTTCTAATATTGATTTTGAAGTAAGAAAATTTTTTTAAATTTATGATTTATATAATTATAATTAAAAATTTGAGCAACAATTAAATATTTAATGATTTACATTTTGCATAAACTGACATATCTTTTTTTTTTAAAAAAAAAAATTTCAAAAAGGTTGCAAACGCTATAACTGTCAGTAATAATTCAACAATACAAGAATGTGATCGTTTTCGTATGAGAAGAGTAAAAGTTGATTATAAAAATAATCCATTTATAAATTGGAAAATTATGCCAAATCTTTTCAAAGTTCCTAAAAATTGTTACGCAAGATGCAGTAAAACAGAAACGATAATTAATGGAAATCATATACGTATTGATGGATTTTCTGTTATTCCTAAGAATATGGATCCTGATGCATTTTTTGAAATGGAAATAGAACTTAATGAGGATTTTAGTTATTGTGTTTTTAACTATCAGGAAGAATCCGAAGATTTGAAATCGAAAGAACAAGATAAAGAACAAGATAAAGAACAAGATCAAGAACAAGATAAAGAACAAGATAAAGTTCAGGATAAAGTTCAAGATAAAGCTCAAGAAGACAAAGAACAGGATAAAATCGAAGTACGTGACGAAAATAAATCTGATGAAAACACAATTTTATCTCAAGATGGAAAATTCAGTAATGAAAAAACGACACAGGTATCTTGAGTTGAAAATTACAAGATACAGCATTTTGATTACACACGAAATTTCTTAAAAAAATTTTTTCTCCATAGAAAATACGTGTTAATCATATTCGTAATGACCAATACTTTAAATCAAATGAAGCAAACTCTGAGAAAATACAATACGTATTAAAGGGAGGTCGATTCGTTCAGGAAAGGGATGGGCCTCCATCTTCTGTTCATTTGTAATCGCAACCTTCTGGATTTTGTTGGGAAAGAATGTAATGTTTCTAAGGCGAGCGACTTTTATAGTCATGATTACTTTTGTTGCTACTTTTTGATCGATCAACTTGGTTACAAATTAAAGGAAACGAATTAATACAATATTCTTACATATTATTACTATTATTATTATATTATGAATAGCTTATATGAAATAGTTTATTGGATAAAATTTATATATATATATACATATACATACAGTATGTTTATGATCGTATATTGCTTATGTTAATTCTACATTAGATTAATTATTCAGCGCTAAGCTGCACATATAATTACTATAAAAATACAAACAAATTTAGTACTGTAAATTTCGAATCACTTGCATTAAAAAAAAAAAAAATCAAAATAAAATGGGCGCTCTTTTATAAAGAAATGATTTTACATAGTAAAAAAAATCAAATTTCTGTCTTTCACATTAACTGGAAGTATCTGACATTTTTAATGTTTTAAATACGTTGAAATCTGGAAATTATAAAAGATTACATCAATATCAGAAGAAACGAAAATTAAATTATTATCCAATTCGCGTATTACCACCCTTGATGAACACGAAATATTTACATTCGAATGTTTAAAATTTCTCTTTACCTACCGGTATGTTTCAAAAAGTAACGCAATCAAAATATAACATTCTAGGCATGTTGCGTAATAAGAAATGATGATTATGTCAACCAATAAATTATTACTGTATTAAATATCAAATATCGGATATTACCGTTATTGATTACTAAATAAAATGTATTGCATAATCCGCCAGCCTAATGTAACGCTAGTTTCAACTTATTCGAACGAAAGTCACCTTGTTGAGTTACGTAAAACATTCCAATTGTCCGGAGAGAAGCGGAGGACCATTACTGTATGGGTAAACTGAATGTAATGTGTTCGTTCGTGTGTCATTCTGTTGCCTGCACGCGTGACGTAGATCATTTGAAATTCTAGAACTTTCACGACTTTTTATAAAAATTTAACACTCCGGAAATATCGCACAATGTACGTACCTAGTAATAGCTTGTTATTGAAAATACAAGTTAAATATGATGTTCTAGAGGACTTGACCACTTTCAGAATTGGGTATTATCTGATATTCCTCTATAAGCATATGGGAAACTAGAACCGGTTCCAACTCTGAAAAACACGACAAACCGTAATACAGTAATAAGGGTAAATGTGGAAAAAAAAATCACTAAATATAAAAAGTAAAATTGCCTTGTGGAAATAGCTCTCATTCCAAACACCATGCTTGTAATAATCTAACTGCTAATGTACTGTAAATATAATATATGTATAAAACAACATTACAATATCTGTTATATTGCGATGTTAAATAGGTTCAAAATTAATTTTACGTTAGTTTGAAATGCTTTATCAATTTGAGTGAAATTTAAATTTTTCACTCCAACTTAAATAAATTTAGAATCTATTTAAGTAAATTCAAAACTTAGCAAGATTTTATTTCGACGTACGTGCTATCACGTAATACTCCTTATCAAATTTGTAAATAATAAAGATATTTTCTAATTTTGAAATTATGATACATCACACAATGATGTCCTTACGTATTTCATTCGAACAAGGATTACTAATTTGTTGAGTTCGTGAATTTTTATCATCACGCAACTTCATTATCAGTTCACATTAATTAAGTAGATAAGGCATTTAGATATCAAAAATATTTGGGAAATTCATCTTTATAAGCAAAAAAGTTAACATTTATAAATTGAAATATTTAAAATAAATAATTCAAATTCATAAATGTTTACCATCAAGTAATGTGTCTCATTTTATTTATTCAGAATTAACTTAGAAATATGAAAGCAATTACTCATCAGCGCTATTCAAACTATTATCACGCAATGCAACTTGATTTCTAATTACTAAATCAAGCAGCGAAGCTGCCTGCATGATTATGATCTAGTTAGAACAATTCTAATCTATTTAAAAGCATTTACTCAATTTAATAACAAATAAAACTTTAATATAAAAAAAAATTTATAAATAATATAATGAAAAAAAAACCCCCCAACTAATAGAAAAAGTAAATCCCACATTTCTGATGAACAGCTAAGACCCGTTTTCACATTTGTACAATATCAAGTTAGGGCTCTGCTCGTATAAATACTAAAAAAAAAAAGATAATTTTATGAGACAATGAGACAATGTAATATTCTTGAAGCAATTCCAATTCAATTCTAAAATAATATAAAAATAACTTGCATCTCGGTATAATCCTTCAAATCTCATGCGTAAGAAACATTTTAATCTGATCTCTTTATTTTCAAACCATAAATTCCACAGTAAATGATCGCGTGGAATGAGTTCTGAAAGATGCTTTCGAACAATTTTCCAGCCAACGCCAGAATGATGAAGATTTAACACGTGCATTAAACGATATATATGACATAAAATTAATTTGTTATAAAGCGATGTGTAAACCTATGTTAAATAATCCGTTATTAAAGCAATTTGATGATTAATGCAAACTTTCGTAAACATACCTCAAGTAAATCTTTGGCTTCTATGGAACTATCTTTTAACAAATTAGCACGTATCCCTATACTTGAAAACAACGTATCTTGATGAAACCTAAGAGCACCAAAATCCCTGACTACAAAACCAACTAGTTGTTCACTACAAGGATCAAACCTGGCAAGAACATTTTGTTGGTGCTTATAAAAATAATATATATATATATGAATTACTTCACGATCTATTAACAACGCTTTATAGATAAAAATATACATTCATACCGATTCAAAGGCAACTCCATTATATAACGCTGGCGGCAAAAGTGCAGCGAATAGAAGTTGAGAATATCTATAATATCGATTATTTCAATTATGTAAATTTAAATTTAAAATATTTGTTAAACCTAAATCGTTACCTTTCAAAGAATTTAAGACGTTTATCTTCTGTGTCTAGTCGCCAAACTCTTTCGACAAAACTTATTCCATTTTCATCCTTTTCAGTTAATGCAGCACAAATTATTACTTTCTCACCTCCAGAAGTTTGATCATTAAAATCTTCACGTATAATACAACTTAAATGTTTTGCTATAGCAAAATCCTGTTCATTGATGGTTGCACTAGCAATTTCAGGTGTAATTTTCAATATTTTCTTGTCAACACGTAATTTTTCGAGAATATTATGTGTAAATTCTGTACCACCATGAGTGGACCAAGGCGAAATTGTACGTAACGCTGAAGTCACTTTTATACCCAAAGAAACTTTAAACACAAGATCAGGAATATTTGGAACCACAAGAGTTCGAAGGGATGCTTGACTATTAGCTTTTATTGAATACTCAGGTGGAAGAATTTTAACGTAAGGAAACTTAGCTGATATATTTGATAATTGTAATTCGTGAACTGGATAGAGTAAGTTGTTTGGTGAACAAATTGGTTTTTTCGACATTACATTTATAAGACGGTTTAATTTTTCTTCCCAAGGACCGCGTAAATACGCTTTATCACGTGGTACTTCGACAAACCGTATAGTTGGTTTTCGAAAGTCATAAGCACCAGGCGATATTTTTGGCATTGGTGGAGGAAAATATCGTAATTTATGCATCTTTTCATTGAAAAAAATCCAAATTAAGTATTATAGCAAATTTTTAAATACCGTATAAGCACGAAATAACGCTCCCCCTGCACGTTATTTTGAAGTACGCGCATGTGCGTTATTTCGAAATAAGAACTGATTTTCTGGGCCAAATATTTTTAAAATAACGCTCATTCATCTTGCATTAGTGAGACCTAAAGACCTGTCATACAGCAGCTTACCAGTAGTCCTATAAAGTTACTGTATGACCTCACATACCAGTATTAGATATTCACACTAATTTCATTTCACACTACAATAAAATACTAAGTTTTTATGGCCCAGGTCAATGATGCAATTGAATTGTCGCTTACAGGTTATATCGGGTGCGCGTTAATTTGGGACGCGCATGGGCGCTAATTCGAGACACTATATGTTATTTTGGGGTGCCCGGATTTCAAAATAACGCCCATGCCCATTATTTCGCGCTTATACGGTACGATTTTTACAGTATATGACAACACAAATTACTGGATGAAATGGGTGGCCTTCTATCAAACTTTGTTCCCATTCCATGCTCGAAGAATGAAAGGAAGGAATTGGCTGAGGGTTTTTGAACGTATATTCTGTAAAATGATATTTATTATGATTCATATCTTAACTTTTAAGAGTTTGATTAATTGATATTGTACTATACCTTGATTTTTAACACAATTTTCCAACTCTTCGTATATTGGGCTTACAATATCATTGTCTAAATTCAACCATGCGCTTAATATACTCATAAATTCAGTTGCACAAATTTCTTCACCTTGATTTTCAGAATTATTTACGAATGATTCTAAATCTTTAACATTTGAAAATTGACAAAAATCATAATTAATCTTATAAATTGGCGCAGCCATATCCCAGGGATCTATGAATTTAACTTCTATCAGATTTGAATTATTATTCTCATTATGGTTTGAGAGAATCGGCTCATACAACATGGGAATAATAATAATAATTTTGTGGTCGATAGACGAAACATTTTCATTTATTGGTGAAATGAAAACAGCACCGTGATTTATCGAAGAATCGATTAATTTAGAATGATCATAATTTAACTGGTAAAAAGCTTTAACAACATGTTCATTAATAGCGCAAGCTACTAAGCGAGATGTGGTTGCAAAGTTTGCTCTTTGAATAGGTGATAAAGCCATTGTAAGTATTTCGTATGAACTAAGATTTGAGTGATCCATTATTTAAGTACAAACACCGAACTAGAGGCGCAGAAATTAATTAAATGAGTTTGTGGCAAAAATTGCCATAAATCATATAATTATGACAAGTTACGGACGTCGTCAGTGATACAAACCCAAGAAAGGGGGTGCAGATTATGTAATCAACCAATCAAATTAATAAACTCGGATCAGCCCGACGAAGAGAAACAAGTACGTAAAAGAAAGAGAAAAATGTGGAAAATACGTCAAACGGTAGTCTAAACCTATCTTGAAGCATTACAGCATTGACAAAAATAGTTGGAAGGTAATTTTACCTATAAAGACTAACCGAAGATAACCCTAATGTTAATGAAAATTTGTCATGTCACGTGTTCTGCCGCTTTAAGAAAGAATAAATTTTTGTATAGATCGTAAGATCTGGTGTAACATATGCGTAAGTGGAAATCGGAGGTTTTTTCAAGAAATCATCAGTAACTCAAAATTTCACTTAAGAAACTACCTTTTGTTTTCTAACAAAAAAAATTCCTTGCAAAATTTTACTATATAACCCGCTGTTCCCTATATCTTCGAAGTATTAAGTAAATCAGCATTATATCCTCCTTTACAAAAATATTGGATACGTAAAATGACATCATTTTAACGCACTAGCACAATGCTCTTAAAATTGTGATACGTTTGATTTACATCACTGGATTATATCAACCGGGATTAAATCGTCACCTAAAAAAATGCAGGTCAAGCAATTTACATCATTCATATGTTCAAAAAATTTAATACAGTAGTTAAATAGCTAATTATACTCCCTTTTACGGAGGTCGGCTAAAACGGAGTGGATTCAATATATGATCCTACATACTGCATAAATTGCATTCTTGATATTTATATATAAAATCTTGCCTAACTTCATCAAAAATATAAACTAACCCTAACTTCGCTTTAGTAGACAAACTTTTATTGTCTGAAGCGTAGCGAAGGACATTTAATGATTAGTCAAGGCGATACTATTACATTTTTTTATGTATCTATAGTTACCAAATCAATAATGCAAAATTTACTTGGTTGTCCGTATACTAGGGATGGCAAATGATTTAAATCACAATGTTTTAATATTGCTCTAAAATGATTTTTTTATGATTTAAATCATCGTCAATGATATTGATTAATTATGTAACCATATTAGTATGATTAATCATGTAACCATATTAGTATGATTAATCATGTAACCATATTAGTATTATTAATCATGACGTCATACAATACCTATGAGCACATCGTAAATGTGTACAAGGTTATGTCGATCACCGAATCGAAAAAACTTAAGTGCAAATTTTAATTTACTTT
>CAJVPY010001367.1:0-19762 GCA_910591965.1 Dentiscutata erythropus | reverse complement strand
TTTTTAATTAGATATTATTAGAATTTTTGAAACTTTGTTTTGTAGTCTAATAGTAATATAATTTGTATTTGAGCACCAACAAGACTGTTAAAGAATAAAAAAAAAAAAAAAAATCTCCAAGTAAATTAGTTGTTAAAATAGTAATAAAAATGAAAAAATTGAATTAAAAAGATTAGCCAAAAAAAGACCTCACATAATTCTGAAAAAAGCTTCAACAATAGGAGAAAAATTGGAAAAAGAAATTTTATATTCAAGTCCTGAAGTTAAAGAAAATATGAGCAAGTTAGAAAACCCAAGCTCATACGAAGAATACTTTGATACATTATCTAATATTATTTGCATTTTTTTTCAAGCCCTTCTTACCGTATTGCAACATAAACTAAAAACCATTAATAATAAAAGACATCAGTGTGAACTTCTTCTAAAATTGTTTGATATAAACCAGATAACAAAAACTACTACTTTATTAACTTCAATACTACTTACTATTGCTTTTTCTGGAGCCAAAATTTGGCTTTCAACTATTATTTTGTCGATATGCCAAAATCTAAAATTATTACCTTATCTGCGAAAAATTTTTCGATCGGCATCAATTATCGCATACATTAAAAGACATGAAAGTCGTCTTAAAAAGTTAAGAATGCATCATATTGATTTCAGAAATAATCTAATTAAAGGATCAAATATTTGGAATTTGGCTGTAATTAATAATATTGATTTTAAAGCCTCAATATTTTTATATAGCAATATTTTTGATATTGAAAGACAGATCTCACATGCAATATTATGAATATTATTCTAGTTTATTCTTCTCATTTTGCTTAACTATCTAGTTGATGATTACGAATACATTAATCAATCGTTATTTGGAGAGTCTTTAACTACTGATAATCTTTTAATAATATATGAAGCTACTTTAAATAAGATGTTAAAAAATTATGTAAATGATTTTGAAATGGAGGATATGCATTTTGAAATTGCTAAACAAATACCTCTAGGTTGCAACATTCTATCACCAAAAATTGTAATATTAAAACCAGGTGATCCACCCAATTGCAATAATAATGTTCACGATGCATGTGAAATATATCACGATAAATTACTACATGGTTGTAATAAACGCCTGTATATTGCATGCAATCAAGCAATTTTTGAAAGGTTAATTTTTTATAAAGAAACTCACAGTAATATACGACTTCTTTTGGGGCAGTAGCACATGTCTAAAGACATGTATAGTACTTTAATCACAATATTTCCTGGATATGGAATTTTTAATCTCGCAGCAGTTCTTGGAGTAAAGTACCTAGAAAAATTCGAATATGTAGTAGATTACTGAGCTACATGCCGTGTTTTAAAATTGATCTAGGTAGTAGTAGAAATTGCATTGCGTCAGCATGTCAAGCAAGAGAAAAAACAATGAATGATATTTTGAACAGTGATAATTACCTAATAAAGATATAGTATCTTTTTTTCTGCTGGACAGGATACTTTATAGGTTATAAAATCAAAATTAGAAGAGGAAATTACAGAATGCAGATAGCAAATTTGGCTGCATTCACATTGCTCTTTCCTGGAAAATATAGATATGCAAGTTTTGTGGCACACTTTTTGGCTCAGGTTTATGCCAATTTACAGCTACAAAAATTATTAAAAATAGTGTGTTCAGTAAATATTACAAGTGAAGGTTATTATTTTGCCTTTGACGAAGTACTTGAAATATATAGAGATGCGTTAATTAAAACAAGGCTTATGGCATTTTTTACAAAATTGAGTTAGCTATGCTATTATATAAAGCAAACATTCTTCTATATAATTTGATATTTAAAGCATTGATTTGCATAATAAAATTTTTGTTGATGCCTACTTTTTGAATACTGTATATGATTAAACATAATCTAAAATTAGAATTTGGTTATCTGGTTGTCAATCACTGCTGCAGAGTTATAGAAATAGACTCATGTAATTGGCTAGCATATGTCGATCAAACAGGTTATACTAATAATAGATTGTCATTGTTATTGTTACACCAAATTTTAAATGTAATTTTCTCAAAATAAAAAAAAAGCTATAAGCTTTGTTTTAATTGATGCAGCCCTATATGGTGTAAAATTCGTCAAGCAAAATATAACTGATAATGTTACCAATCAAAAGACTATGATGTTAAAGATTAAGGCAGTTTAGAGTGAGAAAGAATGCCTATCGGTGCTTCTTGCAGAATATATTGATAACATTGTAATGAGCCAAAATGCTCATGCAATCAAGTTACATAAAGATTTACTCTGGCTTCTGGTTGCAAATTTGTCTTCTGCTTTTGATAGTTCAAATTCTACAACACATTATCTATTTAAAGATTCACCAGAAATTAATGAAGAGGGAATTGAAAACATTCTTTCCTTTTATGAGACTGGAAAATTATGTTTTCAAAAGGTGCTTAAGGAGGATGTATACAAAACAAAACCCTGAATTTTCAAACGTCGTGTGCGAAATATAAATCGTTATACCTATACTCAACTTGAAAGTAAAAAAAACAAAAATATCATCAAATAGACAATTCTATTCAAGGAACAAATTTCCAACAAAATACCTTAATATTACAGCAAGTATCAGCATCATTGTTGTCTTCTACAACCAACCCTTTAAAACGTTCACGTCATATCACTTCAGAAACAGAAAAAGCAATTATTGCACTATTATTTGAACTTGAAAGTACAATTCTTGAAAATGAAATTCAAAAAGTGTTAGTAGAACTTCAGACTGTCTTTTTAGATTGGTTAGAAGGAAGAATCAAGCAGTACTTGAGAAATAACCACAAGAATGTTCAAAAATAAAATAGCATTAGATTATTTGTATATAAAATAAATACATTAGAGCACATATAACTTGCCTTTAGTAGATCTAGAATTAGCTATTATATTATTAAATATTTCAAACTTTTAAATGGATTTTATTACTTTTTTAGAATTTAAAAATTTAAAAATAAAGGTTATTAAACTTTTCAGATCTTTAAAAATTTCTTAAATACTATGTCCTTTTGTATATAAGTGTTCCGGTTTAGTTACAAAAGTCTATTTGATCATTTTTATGGAATTTATAGAAGGAAGTAAAAGTAAAAAATAATCTGAATTTACTTTATAAAAAGGTACCTCTTGGCAAATACCTAAAAGTTACAACTAAAGTGCTCTTGAACCAATAATGAGACTTGTAATGCTCTTTGTTTGTTACTACTATCCAAGTAAAATTAGCCTTATTACACAATACCTGAAATAGAATCTTGGCATTTGTATTAAAAAATTGCAATTTTTGGGTCTGATCTTATTTTATGAAGAATAAAGTAATACAAATATTAACGGTACAAACCAAAAGTGCAAAGCTCGAAAAATAAAACTTGTTTAAAGTTAAAGTTTCATTTGCTATTAATTTACCGAAGAGGGTAAAAAAAAGCCACATCGATATATGTTATACAAAAATTAAATTAATAGTAAAATCATCAAAGTGAACATGTCATGTAACTAATATTGATATTGCATTTACAAGTTTAATTTTGACTAGTCAAAGCAAAGTATAGTGTAAAAATAAAAAAAATCAAGTTTTTCTTTTTTTTCTTGAAAACCTCGTCTAAAAACATCTGCATACTACCACAAAAAATTTTTTTTGTAAAATTGGTAATGTTACAATTCTAATCTTAACAAAATCATTACTTAAGATTAGCATTGATATACAGATTTGGTTTTTAAAAACTAGTTTAGAACTGGTTTAAACTAGTCTATTAATCATATTATAATCATAAATATTGAATGTTAATTTTTTTTTGTTTTAAACTTTAACATTAATTAAACATTGATACTGTATAATCAAAGTAAAAAAAATCTTCTAATTTGAAAAAAAGAATCTTTTTTTTTGAAAACCAACACTTGTATATATACTAACAAAAAAAATTTTTTTGATTCTAATCTTAACCAAGCCAAGTCGTCACTTAAGATTGAAGGAAATTTATTTGGATCTGGTTTTTCATATTACTGTATAACCAAAAATATCAAATGCAGGTTTTGCTTTAAACTTTATTTTTTGATACTGTATAATTAAAGTAAAAAAATGGTTTAACTTAGATTACTAAGAGGTCCATGTCACTTGCCTTACAACAATTTGCCTGACAGCTATTTTTTTTAGTAATATTTTTAAGAATATTATTAAAAAAATAGCTGTCAGGCAAATTGTTGTAGGGCAAGTGACATGGACCCATTACTAAGTAGTTCAAGAATAAACTTTTAAAAAACCAGACCAGAACTAGTTTTTAAGTTTTGATATATGGAATTTATGTGACTTATCTATTATTTATTTATATGATATCTAATACAACATTTGGCACTTATACCACATATAACACTTATACAGTATATGGCATTTATACTACTTACGGTATTTATACGGCATGTGGCACTTCTACTTATATAGCAAATGTGCCGTATTGCTGTAATTTTTTTGCTAGTGTAGTTATCCTCAAAATTTTAAATGTTTATATCATTACTAACTATCAACTTGTTTATCAATGATATTTAAATACTAATGATTGTTGTAATATCAATATAAGTAAATAACTAGCTTTGAATATAATAAATTTTTTTTTTTTTTCTCTTTGACAGTCTTGCCAGTGCTCAATTTATTGGGACTATATTTCAGGTGAGAGCTAAGCTCTCTCGAACAATACATATATTATTCATAACTAAAAAACAGTGAGTCTCGTGATTGTGAGCCTGACATCACCCGGCTGCAATAAACGTACCCAACTGCAACTTGTCGCACCAATCTGTATACAAGTTAGATAAACTTTGTCAGCTCATCAAAGCTTTTCCCTTCATATTTCCTTTCTTTACTAAGAGCAAAAGAAAGTAATGATCTCATACAAAACCACCAATACTATCAAAAAAACAAAAAGAAAAAACTAACTAAAAAAAACAAATAAAACGAAGGGGTATTTTAAAGAAAAAAAAAGAGAGTACAATGAGATACAAAAAAAAGAAACACAAAGAGAAAAGCCCGGGGCTGACAAAGGGGAAAACTACCTCTATAAAGAAATAGCATAGGGGAAACGAAAGAAAAAATACAAAACAAGAAAAAATACACTATTATAACCTGTGCCAGGTTTAAAAAAAAATTTTATAACAACTGCAATATTTGTATATCTCAACTATAATATAAGACTTTTATTATCCGACTACTGGCTACCTCCAGATATCTCTTATACCAGAGACCCGATTCCAGTCACGTGGAGGTCCCGTATCCATAGACTACATCACATATCATATCCACCAATAAACAAGGCACATGGTTGCATTCCTGGGTACATCTGAATTTGGAAGGTAAACAATGCCAATCTTTTGGAGGAGTAAGCTGAATCGCCCACTTTTTGTCGAAAATTTTGGAGAAGACCAACAGGACCAAGAGAGACTTAAAGAAAGAACCACTAGCATCTAAAGAAAGTATTTTATCCTTGAAAGAACTGACGACTAGTAACCCTTTTTCTAGGAAAGGTGAGGAACTACTGTACTTAAATAGTAAGTGATAAACTCTAAACTTGTCGGCAAGTAGTATATAAGAACTACTTCTAAATGACAAGTGCCATACTAGTGGTGAGTGATAAACTTTGAAGAAGTTAGCAGGTAGCATATGAGAACTACCTCTAAATAACAACTGCCGACTTATGGATTCCAGTTTTATGCTCTCTATTACTTACTAGTTACTGTTTTTATAAAAATTGTTTGGGAAATTTTGGTTTTAGTAATCGTCAGAAAGAGTTGATTATATGGCATTTTATAATTAGAATTAGATTTTATATTTAGATTATATAGTTATTTTCTTTTTTAACTTTCTTTATTTTTTTTATGTTTAAGCGATCCTATTATATAATTCATATACACAAATGTACTAAATTTTTACAACTTGTAGCTCTAACTTAATAAAAACCCACCAAGTTAAACCCAATACAACTTGCTATAACAACTATTATTCTCACTTAGGATTTAAAACTTACTTCAAATTTTGATCATTGAAATGATACCCCCTTGATCATTGACAGGCTGTCGTATACCGCATCAAGATCTCTTTTTTCCTTCTAATTCTTTTTTCTTCTCAAGGGGCACAAGACAAAGGGAAAAATTTTTTAAAAAAAAAATATGAAAACAACCAAAAAAGAAAAAACAGAAAAGAAATAAGAAACACTGATTGCGAAAAAGAAAAAATATGAAAAGAAATCTAAAACTCTGAAGGCATTATTATAACTTGTGCGTAGCTGATAAAAATTATAACAAATACAACATTTATATATCTTTACTGTAAAGCTTTGCCTTAACGTTAAATTTACTTTCCAACCTTCCCAACAACTCTGGATAGCTTTGTTGCCCAAGGGTTTCTAGGCCGAGTCCTATGAAGTAGTGCCATATTTATCTATAAACAAACATGTAGTTGCATTTTGCTAATCCATCCAAATTTGGGAAGTAAACAATGCCGATCTTTTGAAGAAGATAAGCCAAATCCCTCACTTTTTGTAAAAAATTTTGAAAAGCTGGCAAGAAAGCAGAAGTAAGTAAGAGAGGAGTCACTTGGCCAAGTAAAAGAGTATGGCTTAAGAATAGCAAGTTCTTTACTGTTCTTCGGTTAATTTACAACAGATTGCTTCGTCAAACCATAATCCCAACCAAAATTTCATATACAAGGGCACACTTCTTTAGCCAGTTATTTTGTATAAAGATGCTTTTGGCTTGCATGTCAAATATATAAAGAAGTCCCCGTAAAGCACAAAAGGTTGACCTTTATAAAAACCGCACTGTTGTCTATCCACTATAGGTACTATTCTATACTCTAGTATCCAAACTTGACTTTTTTTTCATGGGAAATTTTGGTCCAAGTGATCATTGGAAAGAGTTAATAGTAGTTGTTTAGTGATTATGTTTAACTTTCTTTATTATTTCACTTTATATTTTTTCCTTTTTTTTTATTTTTTTATTTTTTTTCTTTTGTTGATGAAAAAATAGATTTGACATAGCCTTTTTATCAGGATCTAGGTAGAAAAAATTTAAGTTTAGCTCTTAACAGGGCTGACAAAGTTTTTTTACTTCTTTTGGGAGTGTAATGCAACAGGTTATGCTAGTGGTTATTCTTATAAAAGATCAAGTAATGCTGGATCTGCTAAATATAAATAAATACAGTAGTTTATAAAACTTGGTTTGCATATCTTTTATCTTTTATCTTTTAATAAAGGTACCAACAAGACTGTCAAAGAGTTTTTTAAAAAAAAGAATGTATTTATTAAATTTAAATCAAAATTTATCTAAAATTTAGCTGTTATCAGAAAAAAATTCGAGTTTTTAAAACTAAAATTTTACGGGTCCCTGACACCGGTCTGTTTATCATGGTCCGATCCGCGGTCCGCTACCTGGACCGGACCGTAACATCCCTAGAAATGCTCAACTCACTTCTACCTGGTCTGTTACAGTTACAGTGGGATTATCACTGTTTCAGTCTTATTGATCTCCGTAATTTGACAAAAATTATTGGATTGAATGTCATAAAAAAGTCATATTTGTCATTTGCCAACACTGGCTCTCACAGTATAATTTAATAAAATTACTATTTTCAGCCTCGTTTAGCTGGCTTTAGTGTTTTCGATATATTACAAATTGAATCCTAACAAATTCGGGATTAGTCTTATGTACGTAACTCGAAGTTCTTTGCCCGATTTGAGCAAGATTTATTCTGACATACGACTGTATTATACCAGAATTAGTGTCACATACCGGATTTGTGCACCCTAATTTTTTGCGTGCACAAAATAAAAAGGGTGATCGAGATCTTTTTTTTTTCTTGTTCACACAACGAACAATTAATCGCTAAAAAATGCCTAATTACAAAGTTTGTATGTTTGTTTTGTAAGCTACTCGAGAACATTAATGCTTAAGTTAGCTTGAAGTTCCTATTGTGATATATTTCGTTCCTAGGCGATATTTCACTTGCCGCCTGGGGCCGAAAAGAAATCGAAATTGCAGAAAATGAAATGCCTGGGCTGATGACATTGCGTCAGAAATATGGTGTTACCAAGCCTTTAACTGGCACTCGTATTGCAGGCTGTCTTCATATGACAATTCAAACAGCTGTTTTGATTGAAACACTTACTTGTCTCGGCGCTGAAGTTGCATGGAGTTCTTGCAACATTTTTTCAACACAAGATCAAGCAGCAGCAGCTATTGCAGTCACAGGGGTGCCTGTATTTGCGTGGAAGGGCGAAACTGAGGAAGAATACACTTGGTGCATTGAGCAAACTTTGCATGCATTTAAAGATGATAAACCTCTAAACATGATCCTTGATGATGGTGGAGATTTAACAGCATTAGTTCATCAAAAATATCCTGAACTTTTGAATGGTAACTTTAATTACTATTTTATGTTGATATGTTGTCGCAAATACACAAATATGTCAATTGTGGCATTAATTTAATCATAACTCAGATATAAAGGGCATTTCAGAAGAAACCACGACTGGAGTACATCACTTATATAAAATGCTCAAGGAAGGAACCTTGAAGGTTCCTGCCATTAATGTAAATGATTCAGTCACAAAGTCGAAATTCGATAACCTTTATGGGTGTCGTGAGTCTCTCATTGATGGTATCAAACGAGCAACTGATGTACAAATTGCAGGCAAAGTTGCAGTTGTTGCTGGTTATGGTGATGTCGGTAAAGGTTGTTCAGCGGCTCTTCGCGGTATGGGAGCCCGCGTTATCATAACTGAGATTGACCCTATCAATGCTCTTCAAGCGGCTATGGAAGGTATAATATACTGTATTTTTATTCATAAAAGATCGTGAAACTGATATGCAGTTTAAAAGGTTTCGAGGTAACAACTATGGAAGAAGCATGTTCGAAAGGAAATATTTTCGTGACGGCTACTGGTAATTGCGATATTATCTTAGGCAGACATTTTGAGCAAATGAAGGACGACTCGATTGTTTGCAAGTAAGTACTAAAGGATACTAAATACTTCTACAATTTGGTATATGCTTTTCACTAACAATGAGTCATTTGAAATTTGAGCATTGGGCATTTTGATATTGAAATTGATGTCGCTTGGCTCAAGCAAAACGCTATTGCTCATGTGAATATTAAGCCCCAAGTCGATCGTTATACTCTGAAAAGTGGTCGACGTATCATCCTTCTTGCCGAAGGAAGATTGGTTAATCTTGGTTGTGCAACTGGGCATCCAAGTTTTGTAATGAGTAATTCATTCACAAATCAAGCACTCGCTCAAATTGCTCTTTGGACAGACGCTTCATCCTATCCGCTTGGTGTTCACATGCTACCTAAGAAACTCGATGAAGAAGTTGCAGCAGCACATCTCGAAAAGCTGGGTGTAAAACTTACTAAGCTTACTCCAAATCAATCTGAGTATTTGGGCATTAATCAAGATGGTCCATTTAAATCAGAGCATTATCGGTATGAAAATGTTTATTTTTATTAATTTACTTTTATAAAATACCTGCTTGCAATTAATAACAATTATTCAAATCTGCAGCTACTAAAAAATAGTAGAATGCACATAGCCTCTTGCAAAATAATTTATAATAAAGAATTTATTAATTAAAAATTTTCTCTATATCATGCTGTTCGAAGTGAATTATAATGATAACCCAATCCATACATGTGGCGATGAAATCTTTAAAGTTTAACATTAAGGAGTTAACTTATAATAATGATCGTTTTACTGAATATCTAAAGTAAAAGTTATTAAAAGGATACGATAAGAAAATTGGATCCTTGTCGAGAAATATATCAGCAGACATTTTTAAAATCGGTGAACTCATTTGTACAATATGTATAGGGACTTTGTAAACTCTAGAGATTGCAATTATCTATATCGGAATGTATATATTTTTAGTTAAGAATCTCGACGATAAACGAATACTGTTCAATCTACGTACCTCTGGTTCCCCACCCCATACTGCAGTTTTCTCCAATTCATCACAATATTTGTGAAATTGTTCTGAAATTATACGCAGTTAGAAATTGATATTCGTTAGTTTATTTAACAGAAAGGTCAATTGATAATCTCAATTATGTGCAAACACGATCTCTACCTAAACTATATATTTCCCCGTCTTCCGTGTTGGATAAAAACGGCAGAAAATCATCAGGATGTTGTCGCATATACATCGCGACTTTATGCCTTACTTCTTTATAATTCACCTAACATTGCAAAAGCAAGAATAAATATATAAATAATTGAGCCTATATGGCTAATTATAAATTCATACCAAAATATTGTGCCTTAGTTGTAGCTGATCCGATATGGCATTATAAAGACTAAATGTCAAATACGCAAAAACAAGTGAGGTCACAACATAATTAAGCGAGAATATCATGTTTTTTCGGAAGCTCACCAATGACCATTTGCTGGTATCTAATAAATGATCATTATGAAAGATAAGTATCAACGTATTCTAATGTTAAAGATAAATAAATATCTTATTGTATCACCTCCTCTATAACTAATCCCATAGGTTTAATTAACTCTATAATTGCATTGCGTTCAATCTCTCTCATATTAATCTGGTTCTTAGCTGCTTCTGCGGCCTCATTCTGTTCCTCGGCAAGCTTGGCCGCCTTTCGTTCCTAAATTCAAGAACTCTTGTTTAGAATCGTTCAGAATTTTAATATATAAAAATCTAAATTAAGTAGCTTCCACCTTCCGTAATTTTTGTCTATTTGGTTTTTTTTGTTTATTTGCTAGGGATGTAACAGGTTTTTCTTTTTTTTCTTCTTCAATGCGCATCGCCTCTAACCTTGCGTACAATTGATCAACAATATCTACATCAGCAGTGTTGTCACTGGAATTCTGGAACGCCACTGGAATTCCAGACTCTTCCATCCTTCCAGTGAAAATTCTCACTGGAAGAATTTTACCACTGGAGCGTATATAATATTACCCAATAAAAATGCGCGAATAACAAGCCACATTAACCAATAAAAATGCGCATATTACACATGACTTTAAAATATATTTATAATGTTCTTTTATTTGAATGCTTAGCATTTTCAAGTCTAAAGACCCTTTGGCAATTCAGTAAATCATAGTTTCTATTTATAATCAGAATATAGAGTTTTTTTTAAAATCATATTTATGTTTAACATTCAATTTTAAAAATAACTAATAACTATATATAATTGTCGCGACATACTCATACTTCTACGCTGTTTGATGACCGAAATTACGTTTTTGATAATCTATAATAAAAATATCAAAAACGTAGTTGTTGCATTTTCCGGATATAACGCCGCGTACCTTTATTTGAATAGTTAAATAGATTATGTGTTTAGTAGCCAATCGTATCTGATATGATACTGCAAATTTTTTTTACAGTAACTCATCATAGGAATCATAGGAATCATGATAATTTGTAACAATAGAAATCACAATAATTTCATGTAGACTAACTCAACCTTTAACCACATACTTTGTATAGAGCAACTCACTTTAGGAATCATGATAATTTCAATGTAGCTAACTTAACATTAATGTAAAAAATTATAATAATTTCAATGTAACCTAATTTTTTTTTAACTATATTGTGTACTGCTGGATTAGCAAGTAAGATTTGTAACAAAATTTTTAATGTCTCATAATAGAAATTATAACAATTCTAATGCAAACTAATTTAATTTTTAATATTTACATTGCAATATCAAATAAGTTTAGTATTAGCAACTTTTAATAGAAATTATGATAATTACTAAGAAAATAAAATTTATTTGACACTCTTTTTGACAATTATTTGAACCACAATTTCTAAAAAACTTTTTACTAGAAAAAAATATAGTATACTAGAATAAAGTTGACAACTTTTACATAAGATATGGGAAAAGGAACTGTAAGTTAGCAGCTGTTATTTAGAGGTAGTTCTCATATGCTACCTGCTAACAGCCTTAGAGTTTATCACTCACTAACTGCAAGCGTGGCACTTGTTGTTTAGAAGTACAGTAGTTCTTATACACTACTTGCCAAAAAGTTTAGAGTTTATTATTTACCAAAAAGATTTAGTACTGTGCAGGCTCAGGTGAATAGTTGATTCTAGTAAAAGAAAACCTATGCTCTTTTGGTAGTTTCAAGTGTTTTTTCTTTCTCTTGTATTTTGCCAACTTTACTAAAAATTTCAACAAAAAGTGGGCATTTTAGCTCACCTCTTCAAAAGATTGGCATTGTTTATACTTGTCTAATTTGAACAAACTTAGTAGAATGCAACTATGTATTTGTTTTGTTTATTATTATAGTGCAATGGCATAAGAATGAGATCAATAGCCCTTGTTTAGAAAATACTTGACCCTGGTGACGTGTTTAAAATGAGTCCTAACATTAAAACAAAGCATTATAGCCAAGATATATTAATTAGTTGCAATTAGTATATAATTTTTATCTTTATATCTGGCACAGGTTATAATAGTGTGTTTTTTTTCTTTTTGTTTTTTTTGTTTATTTTTTTTTTAAGGTAGTTTATCAGGACTTCTATGTCTTTTTTTTTTCTCTTTTCATCTTTGTTTTATTATGATAAAACTATTTTTTTTTTTTGTTTTTTTTTATAGATGTAGTATATTTTTTCTTCCTTTATAGAAAAGTAAGAGATAAACTATTCTACTCAAATTTAGGTAGAAAAAGTTTAAAAGGAAAAATAAGTAGTTTTGACAAGCCGGTGAAAACCTTTCAGTAAAGATTTATTCTTTTCAAGTGCAAAAGAGAATATTTTTTAAAAAAATTCTGCCTATAGCAAGTTGCACATGAGTAATTTGGACTCTGGTTACAAAGAGCTGGGTAAGCTAATACTTGTAATTTAGGTGGTATTAGGGTTTATACTCTTCAAAAATTTTAATATTTCACAGTATAATATTATAAAGCCTAATAGAATAAAGACAAGACTGCCAAATTGTGCTACAAATTGTCAAAAATTTTGCAATTAATTAGTTGTCAACTTTTTGATTATTTGATTTTTATTTGATTTTTGTTTGATTTTTATTTATTTTTTCAATCGATTAGTTATCAACTTTTCAATTAGTTGCAATTTAGATTTTCAATTTGTAGCACTAATTAAAACTTTTAGAAATAATGATCTACAGTAACTCTCTCCTGTACACATAAGGCAGGAAGAGTAAAATATTAAACGGACAAAATATCCAATATATCTAGGAGTAAAAACCCAAACAGTTCATCAATAACAAGGGCTAAAGCCCTTGTTCCAGAAAAGAGAAAGGCCAAAAAAGCTTTACTTCAAGAACAACCAAATAAAAAATACAAAATTATAGATTCTCTCAACAAAGAAGTCATGATTAAAGACCTTCCTGGTCTTCAACACACAGAATCTGAACCAAACTCAAGCATTTTGCTTACAAACACCACTAAAGATACAAAGAAACATGGGTTGACTAATAGCAAAGAAAGTTGGGATAATATTGTATCTCAAGATAACTCTTGGCTAAATTTGAACACGTCTTTACAAAAAACGGAATTGGGTAAACAAAACAACAAAGTGACACACGTGTCTGAAAAGGCTTCAGAAAGTTCCATATTATCAAGTTATGTGAAAACATCACCTAAAAGTCCTGAACCTCCTGTGAACCCATACATACATGTTCTAACTAACGAACTAAAACAAAAAGCTACTCGGGATAAAGCCCCACTTAAACAGTAGTCTAATCTCTTTTCAAAGCTAAAAAGAGACCAATCTACTTTTTCAACATTCTCTCCAAGAGAACAAATTAAATCCAAAAACAATAACGCCCTGATTATCGATATTTCAAGAATTCATTGTTCTTTTAATAAAATAATGTTCTCACTTTTTGAAAATGTTAAAGACAAAGTTATTGCTGCTAAGCAATATCTTAAAAAAGACACTCGCTCTCATTTAGAAATTATTTTCGCAAATCAGATCCTACTCAAAAAATATACTAGTAATGGGGTGATAATTTTAAATAAAACCTACTATGGCTACATCCCAACAGATGCTTGCAAATTCTTCTTACCGGTCAAAATTAGAAATGTGCTACTAGGTGACAAAAACCAAATCTCTGACCTTATTTAAGAGGCCTTTGAAGATATAGGCAATATCTCCTCTATCAAACCTCTTCTGATTGAAGGCACTTCTTATTTAACAGACCAATAGATCGTCATTTTTGAAAACACAGATGACCCAAACCTAGAGAGTAAAATCCCACGTTTTACCCAAGTTAGTAACAATAAGATCACTACAGAATGGAAATCAGCTCCAAAAATTTGCTTCTTCTGTGATCAAGAGGGTCATATCAAGAGGGAATATAAACAACTTCAAGAATCACTCTGACTTCGAGATCATTATCATAAATTTAGAGAAGAAGTTAGAAAAACAAGAGAGGAGAGATCAATAAGCAGCCCACCACAAAAGACCTCTGTATTACCTTTGCAGAAAGAACCAACAATAACTGAAATACAAGAAGAACTTCCAAAAGAAAACATTCCTGTTTCAAACTTGGAAGAAAATCCCAAGGAGAATGCTAAAGATTTAGCTAATCTTGATATAATAATGATGTATACAGAAGAGGTAATCAAGAAGAATGATGAAAATAATAACAAGCTAGAATCTCTTCACATTCAAGAAGAGGTAGAAAATCAACTTTTGCTCAATAAAGCTCCAAGAGATAAGCTAACAATAGAGGATCTAGCATGAATCTCCGCTTTACAAAAGTCTGATACAAGTGAGAAAGAAAATACTCTGCCTAATATAGACGATAAAGACTTTATCACAGTATCTAATAAGAAGAAAAATAATAGAAAAATCACTAAAAGCAGGTCGAATCAGAATATTATAGGATCTACCCTTTACCAAAAGGGCAAAGGTGAGCACAGAGCCACCTCACAATAAACAAATCTTATCTTTATTCTATGACAGAAAGCCAAAAATTTTTATAGCTACACTAAACGTAAAAGGGCTAAATGACTGTGAAAAACAACAAAAGACTTTAACATTAATCAAATCATATAAGCTGGATATAATTGTAATTCAAGAAACAAATCTTAGTAACTAAAATATCTGCAACCTACTAAAACTACAATGGCCGTTTGAATCAATTTGGACTGACAAAACTGCAATACTGGCTGGCAGAAGAGATTTAAAACTTCAGAACCCACAAACCTTCCATAAAGGAAGAGTTATTATAGTTGACATCTCATATAAAAAGTATCTCTTCAAGATCACAAATGTTTATGCTCCACCGAACATTAAAGACAGGACAGCCTTTTTTGAAAATTGGATTCCTTTTTTTGACGAAAACAAGATAAACATTATTGCAGAAGATTTTAATACAAATTTAGACCCAACTACAAACAGAATAAGCCAAGCCAATACACAAAATGACTCTTCAAAGATACAACTTAAAAGACTATTAAACAACTTCCTGGACTCTATATCTCTTTTAGAGAAAAAACCTTTTTTTACATTCTACCAGAATACAAGAAACAACCAGTCTATAGCTACATGTCTAGACTATATTTTTATAGATGAGAACTATGATTTTTTAATCAAGAAAACTGAAACTCTCTATAGAAACTCAGATCACCTGCTAGTCAAATATACTCTCATCCTAGAAAATAAAGCAAAAAAGGCATCTAGTTGGAGATTTGATAAAGACTTTTTCAGAAACAAACTATTGGAAAAAAAAGTCATCGAAGAAATTAAATCTGTCAACTTGGCATCAGACTGGGACTGGCACAAAGTTTGCATTCAATCAATTATAAGAGTCTTCAAAAAACCCAAAGCTCCAAAAAGTAAGATAATGACTCTGAATAAAAAAATAACTAAATTTAAAAACTCTTTAGCAGCAAACCCTGAACAAACAACTATACAATCAAGAATAAACGATCTTAACATACAGACACAGGAGGAGCTCTCCCAACTAGCAGAGAGATAGCTAATTCGCTCAAAAGCCAATTGGGTTGAACAAGGAGAAAAATCTACCAGATACTTTTTCTTACATTTCAAAACCCGAAGTAGTAACTTTGCTTTGAAAGAAATTGAGATCCTGGGAGCTAATATACAAAATAAAGAAGATCAAACACTACAATACATAAAAGAAAAATATACTAAAATCTACAAAAATGAGGGTATAGACTCAAAAGTAGCCACTTTGATCATGAAAACACTTTCTACGATCTCACAACAAGAAAACTCTGAACTTACACAAGCTATTTCAAAAGAGGAAATAACATCCACGATCAGAAATCTTCCAAACAATAAATCTCCAGACATTGATAGGTTAATATATAAATTCTACAAATTAACAGAAGAACATATAACTCCAATTCTAGAAATCATCTTTAACCAGGTCTTGAACTCTGGACAAAATCTAATCACTCTCATTTCGAAGAAATCTTTAGACTTAAGCAATATAAACAACTGGAGACCTATTTATCTAGTAAACTGTGATGCCAAAATCTTTATAAAGATTATTGCATCTAGATTAAATAGAGTCTGCAATACATTAATTCCATCACATCAACAAAGTTTCATCATGAAAAGATCAATCTCAAATGCCGCACTTGACATTCTTACAACTATAAGAAACCAATTTGATATTTCAAAGCAACACTAGCTACTTTTAGTGGACCAACAAAAAGCTTTTGACCAAGTTAATCACAAATTCTTGCAAATGGTTCTTTCAAAAATGGGCTTTTGTATAAAATTCACAAAACCTCTTCACAAATCAGATAGCTCATATCTTTAAGAAGGGCTCTCTCTCAGAACCATTTAGAGTTAAAAGAGAAGTTTAACAAGGAGACTTTCTTTCTCTTTTATTATATGTCTTGGCTTTTGAACCACTAATTCAATCGATAAATAACAGGATCCGGAAAATTCTAGTAAACAACCTCTTCTTTAAAATAGTGGCCTATACTAACGACCTAATTATAGAAATTGGCTCTCTTTCAGACTGAATAGAAGTTCAGATTTTATTTGACATATATGAAAAAGCCTCAAATGCAAAAGTTAATAAACACAAAACCAAAGTGGTCTTTTTAACTACACTGGCTAGAAGAACGAATCTACCGAACATTGACCAATTTGAAATTACGGAAGAAAATAACTCTATAATACTTCTAGGTTACGAGGTTTATTCAAACGGCCTATGTAGAAAGAATTTATAGACAGACATGATTAACGAACTCAAAGATACATTAAACAATCTAGCTCTTAGAAATCTATCCTTTAAAGAGAAAATTTTGGTTGCAAACTCTCTAGTTCTTTTCTCGAATCTGGTACATAGTCTACATTTTATCTCCAAACAAAAAACAAATTGCAAAAATAAATGGTTTAATTACACTTTGGATAAAAGGCAACTCAAGAATGCTTCCCAAATACTCTACTTACCAACAGTCTTATGAACAAGGAGGGCTGCAAGCCTATATTATAGACAATTTGCTAGATGCAAGAGCTTTGATGGTCTGGCTCAAACTTCTTTCTGGAAATACATTCTGGGCAAAGGTTAAACGGACAAGAATTGCAGACATATTATATAGACAACGAAATATCTCAATTAGACAAGCATTAACTAGCTCTCCAATACATAGTAAAGCCTGGCCTGCAGAATGAAAACCCTACTTTTTTGCATGGAAGAAGGCAAATGGAAAAGTTTTTCTTATACAAATTAGCCTTGGAGTCTTGAAAACCTCTCTTTAGAGGGAATTAAAGGAGATGAAGTTATAGTTAAAGAATAACCGAACTACTTAGAGGGGACCTAACATCTGGTAAAATTAATTAGTTACTGTTTTCAAACTCAGCACCAAACTAGATTCTTCTCAAAGAAGTTGATAACAAGAAAAGAGATATCTTTTGGCATCTCACACATAGAGCATTATCACTAGGTTATAGACTTTAACATATCTCTGCTCAGGAATCAGGCTCCTGCCCATAGTGTAAAAATGATCGACAAACGATTGAACACTTTGCAACAGATTGCAAAATTAGCAAGAAGATATGGACAGAAGCCTACAAATTGATTAATATAAGACGAAAACCAAGTATCCTATCCTCTTTGAAGAAAATCTTTATTGTAAAAAACATCGGTGAATAAAACCACCTTAATACAGCAATATGGATTTACATAATCACAATATATGAAATTTGGTGTTGATATACAAATGCCAAATGGGGCAATACAGATAATTTAGAAGTATCAATTCCCTCAATCATTAGTGCTCGGATTTGAAAAGAAATTTGAGCTTTAAGTTTAAACTCCCATTTGGGATCTATAAATAGAAAAATTTATAAATATCTTTTTTTTTTTGAGTTAAGGAGACCTCTTTAGCCTGAAAGCTTTTATTAGGATTTGAAACGGTGTTTTATACGCAATTACAACGATGGTACATCAAGCCACACGTGCACCTTTTGAGTGCCTAATTTAAGTAGTCCACCCGAAGGTTCTACACTATCTGCCATACCTGCACCCCAACTAGGGGAGTGCCCATTTAAAAAGTTATTAAAGTTTAAAGTTTAAAAATTATACAAAAAATATATAATTTATTATATAATTTATATATAGTTTACTTTAACTAAAATATAGTAAAACTAAATCTAAAAATTACTATTCATTAAATTTTTTATTTTATATATAAAATAGACAAATAAATTATATTAAACTCTTTTCTATAACCTAAAAAAAAATTTAAATTAAAAAAATTCAAATTATATTAATAAAAAAATTTTTTATTAATTTTAATTTGAGGTATCTATCTTTTCGCACCGGACTATAATAGACAAAATCTTATATTAGATTCATTACAAATGCTAAATATTATGTATTTCAATAAAATTAGATAGAATTTTGATATCACAATAAAAAACATTTTTTAATGTTACTCAAACAATCTTTACGTAATGATATCGAAAGTTTATAGGGTCCTTGTGTTAGGTTAGATGATAGTAGGGATGGTAAAAAAATGTTTAAACAGTTTTTATACATTTTTTATTGTTTTAAAAAATGTTTTAAAACATCGATGGCTGGAATTTAAACTACCGCCTTTGGTCGGTTAATTCAGTTTCAGAAAAAGATTTCTCTTTATATAATTGATTTAATTTTAAATTTTTTTATCGAATAAATGTACCCTTTTATAATTATAATTATAAAAAGAAATTATGAAAGAGTTATAAAAATACATTTTGAACGACTTAATTTTTTTTATTTTTTTATCAATATGCACTCTGAATTCAATACGTACATACTATATTTATTGATATTGAAAGTCAAAACCTACAATATGTATTGCAAATATTACTTAATGACATTGTAAAACCAGAATTGTGAAGGTTCAGAAGCTTTTTACATTTAGTTAAATGTTCTTTTAATCAGCCAATTAAATCAACGGAGTCTTCACTCAGTAATTACACTTATGACGTGGTGTTGTTCGACCATGTTTGTCACTTTCTGTAATTTTTGTGAAATTCAACCGAATTTATTTCAATGGAGGTCTTCCACGAGACATAGTTATTCCAGGTTTTTTTTTCTTTTTTGATATTAGTAATCGTAAGAAATATTATTTATAATAAAATCGAATTGCGTAATTTTATTTACTAATTGGGGTCTTTGCCTTGAAAATGACCTTACAGCATCATGTACCGTAAGGAACAGGAGAAACCGTCCAAATATAGATATGATTTTCATTCTCCGTCACACAGATCACTCATTGTATCGACCAGTCAAAATA
>CAJVPY010001366.1:0-19767 GCA_910591965.1 Dentiscutata erythropus | reverse complement strand
GAAGAAAAGTTCTCAGTAGTTTAGCGAACAACTTCCGGGTAACTCAAGTTAATTAGGTTAGTTGACTTGGTTGACCCAGTTGACCCAAATAACTCGGTTGACCCAGTTGACCCGAATAACTTGGGTCAACCAGGTCAACCGAATTAGCCAGGTCAACCGATCTAACCGAAGCAATACGGTTAACCCGATTGTATCCGGGTAAGCCAACTCGGTTAACCGATTAGAAATTTTTTACCGGTTCAAATTATTACAATAAAATATAAAAAAAAGAAAAACAAAGAGAAAAGTCCAAGGGCCAACAAAGAGGGGAACTACTTCTATCAAGAAGCAGTACAAGTAGAATGAAAGAAAAAAAAAAGTACACTATTATAACTCATGCAAGATTTAAAAAAAAATTTTATAACAACTGCAACATTTGTATATCTTGACTATAAAATCTAACAAATTTTTATCCGACTACTGGCTATCTTCGAATATCTTTTTTGCCAGAGACCTGATCTCAGTCACGTGGAGGACCTGTATCTATAGAGTACGTCGCATATTGTATCTACTGATAAACAAGACACATGGTTGCATTCCTGGGTATGTTCGAATTTGGAAGGTAAACAATGCTGATCTTTTGAAGGGAGTAAGCCAAATCGCCCACTTTTTGTTGAAAATTTTGAAGAAGACCAGCCGAGTGAAAAACACCTAGGAAGAGACCACTTGCACCCAAGGAAAGTAGTTATATCTATGTAAAGACTCAACAACTTCTAAACCTTCTTCTAAAAAAGGAGTGAGGCACCTATACTCTTTTTTTGATGAGTGATAAACTCTGGGCTTGTTGGCAAGTAGCATATGAAAACTACTTCTAAACGACAAGTGCTGTATGTGCGGTAAGTAATAAACTCTAAAGAAGTTAGCAGGTAGTATATGAAAACTACCTCTAAATAACAACTGCCGACTTATAGCGACTAGTATACTCTCTGTGTTTTACTAAATGCTATTGTGTTTTTACAAAAAATGTGTTTGGATTTTTTAGTACAGATGATCGTCAGAAAGAGTTGATGATTTTTTCGATTTATATTAATACAAATTTCTAAACTATTAAATATTTTTTAAAAATATAATTAATTCAAAAATATTTCTATCAAATTTATATGATATATTTACATGTTTTAATTTATTACCTTTTAATGCAATTTAAATTAATTTTTTCAAAATTTTCTTAATTTAGATTAAAATTAAAATTCAACTTTTAAATGTTTTTTAATAATATAATTAATTAATTCGAATATATTCTTATCGAGTTTGTTCTATATACTTATATTATTTTAAATTAAAGCAGTTATAATCGATTTAATTTAAATTATTCTAATTTTTGTCAATTTATATTAAAATAAATTTCTATGTTTTTAATAATCTAATTAATTTGAAAAATATTTTTATCTATTCTATTTGATATAGTTACATTATATTTAAATTAGTGCAGATTAATGTAATTAAATATATATATATATATTTTTTTTAAATCTTTGACAGTTTTGCCAGTACTCAATTTATTGCAACTATATTTAGATGAGAGCTGAGCTCTCTTGAACAATACATTTATCATTCATAACCACAAACAGGAAGTACCACGATAGCAAGCCTGATATCATTCGGCTGTAATAAACGTACCCATATGCAACTTGTCACACCAACCTGTATACAAGTTAGATAAACTTTGTTAGCCCATTAAAGCTTTTTTCTTCATATTTCCTTTCTTTACCGAGAGCAAAAGAAAGTGATAATCTTATACAAAACCACCAATACTACCAAGAAAACAAAATGAAAACCTAACTAAAAAAAACACATAGAATGAAGAGATATTTTACAGGAAAAAAAAGAAGGATACAGTGAGATATAAAAAAAAAAACATAATAAGAAAAGCCCGAAGGCTAACAAAGGGGGGAACTATCTCTATAAAGAAATAGTATAAGAGGAACAAGATAAAAAAAAACAAAACAAGAAGAAAAAATGCACTATTATAACCCATGCCAGGTTTAAGAAAAAATTTTATAATAACTGCAACATTTGTATATCCTGATTACAATATAAGAACTTAATATCCAACTACTGGCCACCTCCGGATGCCTTTTATGCCAGAGACCCGATTCCAGTCACGTGGAGGACCCGTATCCATAGATTACATCATGTGTCATATCCACCGATAAACAAGGCACATGGTCGCATTCCTGGATACATTTGAATTTGGAAGGTAAACAATGCTGATCTTTTGGAAAGGTAAGCCAAATCGCCTACTTTTTGTCAAAAAATTTGGAGAAGACCGGCCAAGTAAAAAACACCTAGAGAGAGACCACTTGTATCCAAGGAAAGTAATTACATCTATATAAAGACTCAACTACGCTTTAACCTTCTTCTAAGAAAGGGTGGGCACCTATACTTTTTTTTCGGTAAGTGATAAACTCTGGGCTTGTCGGCAAGTAGCATATAAGAACTACTTCTAAATGACAAGTGTTGTGCAAGCGGTGAGTGATAAACTCTGAAGAAGTTAGCAAGTAACGTATGAGAACTACCTCTAAATAACAACTGCCGACTTATAGCTAGTAGTGTGCCTTCGTTTTTTACTAAGTGTTATTGTGTTTTTTACAAAAATGTATTTAGATTTTTGGTACAGATGATCATTGGAAAGAGTTGATTTTGTGTAATTAAATTTAATTTCTTTCTAATTTTCTTGATTTATATTATAATTTATTTAGTGATTTTCTAACTTAAATTTCCAAAATATTAATTGATGATCCATGAGTCAATCAGAAAAAATGATTAACATTTACTAAGTAATTATGATACAAATTACTTAATGAAAATCCCGATTTGTAAATGTGATATTTTTTTTGTAAAACGTGTATATACAAACAACCATTTTAATATCCGTAAGTAATAAATTATATAGCCCAAACTTACCCACCCAAAGACCAAACCTACTATACACTAGTCATTCAACAAGCAAACCCACTTATTCACTAATTGCCCAGAAACCAAACTCATCTACCTACTAATTACCCAACACCAAAGACTAAACTAATCAAACATCCACCTACTAATTACCCAAAAAATACCTTTACTATTTTTTGTAATACTTTGGCATTTTAAAATTGAGTTGTTATAGTTAATAACTATTAATAGATATTCAGGTACCTTCTTTTTTTTTTTTATAAAAAACAGAATTTTGACTTTGGTAATTAGTTATTATGACTTTTTAATATTGAAAACAAAGCCAAAATGGCATTCTTATAAAAATTTGCTTTGTTAAGTTGTAATTCGTAATTCTCAATTAATTTTTTTTTTTTTTTTTTTTTATATAAATTTGGCAATCATGCCACAACTTTATTAGGCTTTGTAATAATCATTTAGATTATTAAAATTTTAGAGAGACTTATCGGTAAGTGATAAACTCTGAACATGTCGGCAGATAGCATATGAGAACTATCTCTAAACGACATGCGCCACACCCGAGGGCCACACAACTATACCTAAATTACGAGTTGTGACTCACCCGGTTACCCCAATTGACATCTATATGCGACCTGCTATAGTAGGTTTCTCCTCCATCCAGCCCCTCCTGAAATCAGATATTGGCCGGCTCTTAACAGATGGTATCTACCGCCCGTCATGACTACCTCCCCTTTTTTCAAGCTTCTTCTACCTAAGCCCGACTAAATCATTAACTCTTATTTATACATAAAAGAAAAAATTTAAAGCCATGTTTACGAAAGACCTAAACATTTTAGAAAAAAAAACCTCACAGTAGAAAAAAAAACAGAAAAAGAAACAAAATTCTAAAATAAATTGAACAGAGATGAAAAAATGAAAAAAAAAGGTAGCTATGACAGGCACCTTGGTAATAGAAATTATATAATAACTGCAACTAATTATTATATTTCGTTATAAAACGTTCGTCTTATTTTTGAGACTTGTTCTGTGCACCGACTCAACTCGGATATCTCCTAAACGAGAGTACTGTATTCATCCCCGTACCATAGCGCCGTATTTGTAAATCAACAAAACACGTGGTTGCTTTCTACTGAGTCCATCCCGATTTGGTAGGAGTAAACAATACCGATCTTTTGGAGGAGGTAAGCCAAAATGTCTACTTTTTTCGAAAATTATGGTAAGAACAACAAAAAACGAGAAAAGGTAAAAAAAACTAATAGGAGAGCACCAAAAGAGTGTGAGTTTTCTTTACTTTGATTAAACCCTCCACCCATAACTTGCACAGTACTCACTTTTTTCAGTGAGTGATAAACTCTGAGCTTGTTGGCAGGTAGCATATGAGAACTACCTCTAAACGACAAGTGCCATGTTGCAGGGAACAGTGAGTGATAAACTCTGAAACAAGTCGGCAGGTAGCGTATAAGAACTACCTCTAAACGACAAGAGCTGTCCTGCAAGCCATTTTCCCATATCTTATGCTTTAAACCTCAACATTTCATTGAAGTGCCTCGACATCCGGTGTTTTTTCTTGTAAAAAATTTTTGGGAAGTGGTGGTCTAGATGATCGTCAGAAAGAGTTTTTTTTGCAAGATTTGGTTTCTTATTTTCAACCATATAGTAATATATATATATATTAGTAAAGTTTTTATATTTTGACTTCAAATTTTTGTAAATAAGCTTTTTATTAAACTTTGAACTTGCAAGAAATATTTGGCTTATTTATAATATAATTGTATTCTTCATAATGTTATGTTTAAAAACAATTTTCTAAATAATAATACATTCTTAATTTTATTAATATTTTTTATATATTTTTAGAGATTTTGATTAAATTTGGAGTTACAAGATCTAATCTATTAACAAGAAAAACTTGTGAAAAAAGAATATTCTTTATATATATAATATTTCTATTAATATCTGAATTAATTATCTTTATTGATCAATTTTTTATTAACAGGTTTTTTTTTTGTATTGATTTGCCTTTTTACTATCATTATTTAATTGTTAATGGAGAGCCACTTAACTTATTTAAGTATACAATTTGGCAAATAATCTCGCATTAATTTATTTTGGATTAATTAATTATTTTATTTTAATAATTGCTTTAATTGCTTTTTTTTTAAGGTTAGCTCCTTTGAACTATGCTAGTGATCATATGTATATCTAGAAACATTATTAGTATATAGAACATTCTAAATTCTTTGCAACATGAATAATCATATATTAGTTTAAATGAAATATGTGCTGGGAATATGAATAGAAAGAGTATATAAAAAATAAAGGTAGCTTTGACTTAAATTAGTATTAATTTATCATATATTTCTAACTTTTATTATATCATTTGTATAATTAAAATAATAAAGCACAGATATTAAGTTTAGCTGAATATATCTTGCAATTTGTTTGAATAGATATTGGGTTACAGTTTAGAAAGTATGTAATATATATACTCGGTTTTGCAACTATTTTACATAGGGAGAGAGGAGTAAGGGTATATTAAAAAAATATTACATAATATTTGTCACTACTCTTACTTATTATGCTATAAATACAATATTACTTTACAGTATATTTTTAATACTTTAATATTCTATTCACAAGCTTTCTTAAACTTTTAATTTAGATAATTTAAAAAAACTATAATTTGTTTTTAATATGTAGTACTAAACTATTGTATATTCTTTTTTTTTTTTTTAAAAAAAAAAATTTGGCAATCTTGCTAACACTTTATTAGAATAAAATATTAAATTCACGGGTAAAATATCAATTATGACTCAAGTCACCTTAAGCCTACCTAAATTACAAGTGTTCGCTAACCCGGTTGTTCTCAAGTGAATACCTATATTCAATCTGCTATAGTAAATGTTTATCTCTATACCAAAAAACCCTGCAAATAAATTTTTTAATACATCACTAAATGGTATTTATGGCCTATTAAGACTGCCATCTTTTCTAAACGTTCTTCCCCTAGCTTCGCGAGCAGAAGGATTCATAGTCTTCAACTAACTTATGAAAAAAAACTAATACTAAAAAGATAAAGAGAATGACACGAAAGAGAAAAATAAAAAAAACTGCCTAAGCAACAAAAAAATGAAAAAATGAAACAAATAAAACAAGAAGAAAAAGGCAAAAAAAAAAACAATCTATGAAAGCACTATTATAGCCCATGCCAAGCACAAGTTGTAAAAATTATATACTAAATTTAAAATTTTGTATATCTCTATTGTAAAGCTAAGCCTTATTGTTAAAATTTTTTTTGACTTTACTATCCGGTCTGAGTCAGTTCATTAACCAAAGCGCTAATTGGTTTATCATGTGATGTAGGTTATTATTGCCAAAACAATCTCATGTTTATGTCCTACTTTGTTTGTCTGAAAATGGAAAGTGTAAACAATACCGATCTTTTGGAGAGGGTAAGCTAGAATGCTCACTTTTTGTTAATATTTTTGTAAGAGTAGCAGAAAGGTGGAGTAAAGAAAAAAAAACCACTTGTATACAAAATAAAAAAATATAAGTTTCTTTTACTAGAATCAAATAAAGCCACACCAGAACTTGCACACTACTAAGTTTTCTCAGTGAGTGATAAACTCTGAACTTGTCAGCAGATAGTTTATGAAAACTATTTCTAAATGTTAGTTGCTGTTCTAAGATCCCTTTTCGCATGTCTTATTATATCTAGTATAGCTGTTTATATTTTTTCTTAGTAAAAGTTTTTTGGAAATTTTTGGTACAAATGATCATCAGAAAGAGTTGAATGAAATTTTTGTGTATATTTTTTTTTATATATATATAGTAACAATAAAACTTAGTAGTTTGGTTAATATATTAGTTCTTTGCTATTTTGTATTTAATTTATTTGCCCTTGTAATTTTTTTTTTTTTTTTTTTTAACTTCAATGATTTTGCTATTAACTTTATTATTATATTTAACTATCTAACTAAATAGTCATTATGACCTCACCTGGCTACCCTATATGGCACTCAGATGCAACTGTTTGCACCATCTCATATGTGAGATGTACTACCTTGGAAACCTTTATCAAGAAGTATCCTAAATTCTGATTTTAACTCAGAACCTTAATATATTTACCAATTTATATATATCCTGCTATATATACTACTGTACAATGTCTACTAGTTATAATTTATTCTTTATCACTTATCACATTACTCCTAATTTGTTTTTTGTATAACTTCCAAATTGGTGTTCTAGAAGTGGGCACTCTTCTTGCTTCCAGCTTGGTATTTCTCGAGATATTACTTCAAATCCTAATCCATATCTCAAGCCAGATGCTGTTGCCGTCCAAAGACCCATATCTCAAGCCACTATTAGAAGAGCTGTTCACATGGTTCTAGGTATTCACGTCATACATCACTTAATTAGGCTATCACCCTTTATAGTACTTCCTATTGGTATGGTGATATAGAAGTTTAGATCCTTAGAATGGGAGTTAAGTATCTCATTTAATTACTGCTACAAAGCAGTAATCTGAGACCTACGCTTCTGCTGTGTTTTGTCATAGACTTCTATATAGGTTGTACAACTATTATTCACTAGCCGGCTTTATGTTCGTACTACTAGGGTGCTTGCTTCCATGCTTTTTGAAGTTTCTTTTAACCAGTTTTCCTTGTTTCTTTATTGCGCCTGAGGTGTTCTATATCTGGTAAAGCTATTAACTTACCACAGCCCCTTACTATGTTTATTGCTTCTTTTACCACTTTTGGATATATTGTATATAGCCATCCTTCCAATCAAGATCCCAATGCCACCTTAGTGTTGTTGGTACTACCTTGCCAATTGTAAATTCACACGCACAGCCTTCTGCAGTATTATCTTCTGTGACCCATGTCACATGCAGTACCCAATCTTCTTCATGGCTTGGGACTCCTTCCAAGAATTCTTTATCAGCCAAATATGTACTTCACATGGTCTTACTGCCACAGGGTTCTGTATTCAAAAGCTCCTAAAAGTTATAGAGATAATTAATTCAATTAATTACTACCAACTATAATTGAACTATCAATCTTGTTTGTAGAGGGTTAGATGCCTAAACCACTAGGCTATAGGACCCTAACTAGCATTTGTCTATGTAATTATTATTATTATTTTTTTTGGGTATTAAAGTGACTTTTCTGGCCAGGGACTTTTTATTAAGTAGATATAATGTTATACAATTACAATAAGGGTATATCAAGCCACATGTGCATCTTTTGAGTATCTAATTTAAATAGTCCGCCTGAAGGTTCTACACTATCTGCCATATTTGCACCCCAACTAGAGGGTACCTATTTAAACTCTCTGGTCCTAACTGTCAGTTACTTCTACCTAACCAAGATGTAACTTACTATTCGGTTGTAGCTTTTGCGACACCTGTAGATTTCACACCCACCTTAAGACTTACTAACTATCTAAAGCTAGTCTATTCACGAGGTAAACCTAACAGAGTGGTCCATGTCCTACACATATATTCACTTGCATGTTCAGTAACTTCTTATCTAACTAGTTCTTGTTGTACTGCCACCACCAGGTTTGTATCTCAAGCCAACTTTTGGAATGCTACCATAACCCAATCCATATCTCAAGTACAATCTTTCTAATTAGTTACCCATTACATACTCCTGCTCTTGTAAGGTTCCCAACAACCCCAGTACCCATATTTAGAACCGTCTTCTTACTCGGATTCTTTACTGGTCCCTTCCTTACTTCTAGCTAGCAACTTGGATGGATCTGTCTACCCAGGCTTTAGGTGCCTGAAGGACACCCTTCTTTTGGTCCATACTTTCGGAGTGTATGCCCTTTTCCTTTGATGTGACAACCTGGTGGTTCAGTTGGTGTGTCCTCCGCCATTTTAGAACCTGGTCGCTTAGTTCTCTGATTTCGACCCCAGTTCAAATTCAGCCCTTCTGTAATACCGTCAAAGATCATTGCTACATCCCAACTCAGGACTTGCCAAACAGGTTTTTGGTTATTCTGGTTCCTCAGATTTATTGTGCCAAAGCTTTCATTACTAGATGGTGTGACTAAGATTACAGATTTCTAGATCCAACTGATAATCAACAACTGTTAACTATAACGCAGATTTATTTTTCAAAATCGTCATCTATGAGATTCAAACTCTAGACCTGCCACTTGGTGAAGGTGACCACGCCTAGACCACTACACTAGGTCACTACATCTCTTAATGTAATTCTTTTTTTAAATTTAGCATTTACAATAGTATTATTAAAATTTTGTACTATAGGCTTTTATTCTCCAGTTTTTTTATAATTTTAATTTAAAATTTTATTAATATAACCCTATTATATATAACTAAATAAAAATGTTTTTTTTTGCAATCTTATCTTAACTCTAACCCTAATTCTAATCTAATAATAAAATAGTTACATGTAGCTATGGCTACAAATATATTAATTTAATACATATTATATAGTATTGTAGATATTAAAAGAGTTAAAAAATACAAAAATATTAAACAATATATTTAAATATTGTTTAGTATCTTTCAAAACCTTCTGCATTATACAATATTAAAATATACTTTTAAACAAAATTTTAAATAAAGTATATAACATAAAATAATTTTTTTATTATACTGTATACTAAATTTATTACAAAAATAAAACAAATATTAATATTAATATTAATATGATTTGCTATTCGATATTATATACCGATACTGTATATATTTTCTAAAAATAAATTATTATAAATTATATAAACGTTTATTTCCACCATGTTTTTCACATGACTTTTAGCTATATATAAATGACGAACATTGTTACGATAAATTACGATCAATGGTGGAAATAGTAAATTTCTTTTTTTTTTTTTAATATTTAAGGCGAGACCTTGCTCTTAAAAATAGTAAATTTCCCTAATATATATATATATATAACTATATAGCTAATTTGCTATTAATATATTTAATTAAAAATCAAATATATATAAACGGTTTAGTTTTTGTAAAAAGAAACTTCAAATGCTAAAAAGATAAAATAACGATTTCTTTAATAATTATGACATATATGATTCTCAGTAAATCCAAATTTGATCTGATATATTTTGAGAAACACTATCGCAACTAATCATGAGGAAATTATTTTATAAAATATTGATCTAATCCATACTTGGATCCGAACCGAGTTTTCGGATATATAGATTATGTCATTAACCAAAGCTATCCGGAATATTTCGGGTAGCCATCTATTTCATCCAAATTTTCCATCCGATGTGTGTGGCGCTAATCCATGTTATCAACATCAAGGCATTTTTAAATTTAAAAGAGAAATTTTAGAAAGATTCTTTAAATATAATCTGTTGGCAATAGTTATTAAATTCTTTGATCGAACATTGTAACCAAGCCAGAATATGTTAATAAGTGATAGAATATTAGTAACAAAAATTATATAAAGATTGATCTAAAAGATTTTTGAAAATCGATTTATTATTATATTGTATATATATTACGTAATTAGCTAATTAATATGTCAAATATAACATTCTGCAACATATAAATATTAATTATTAAATTGTCAAGATAATTTGTTTGTTGTCAATTTATAATAATTGTATACACAATTAAGATTTTGCATACAACGTTTATTATGCGGATCTATTTATATCTAATTACCCACTCTAAAAGTTATGAGGGTATTTAATAGACTTATAGTTGAAAAAATTAAAAGAGAAATTTCACAATAGTGTCAAATTATTTGTAACCTTCTAAATTAATTAATTAAAAAAAAAAAATTATATATATTTTTAAGGGGTGTTTCCACTTTCTTTTAATCAACTCATTTAGTCACTGCTTAATCTTAAACTATTCATTAATACGGATAATCCTCCGACTTATCTACTTTCTCTCTTAACATTCTTACAATCTCTTCTAATTCTTTCATTCTATTACCATCTCGCCCCCACATACGTCCTAAATTTGTTTCTGCATCATCAATAGGTTTCCTACCCCACCTGTCCTTAGTTTCGACCTTAATCTGCGGTAATGACAATAAATATTGCACGGTACTAACACGACCTTCAGCAACAGCATGATGTAATGCAGTTCTATGATCAAATCCAGTTTTATTTATATCCATACCAGCATCTACAAAATGGTTCAATAGTTCTTGATCACCTTTTGCAGCAGCTCTATATGAAAAAAAAGTAGATTAAATTTTAATTATTAATTATTACAATCTTTTTTTACAGATTTTTTTTTTTATAAAATATTAAAATAATCACTGTGAATTATGAATTGCCTTTAAAACTTACGATAAAACTTGGAACATCACATCGTCAAGTTCGGATTCGTTAAAATGCGCACCAGCCTCCCTCAATATATTAATCACATCTCGACGTTTATTCCTTGCAGCTTCATATAACGGAGTATGTCCAAATCTATCACGCATATGGACAGATGCGCCGTGTTCTAATAGGAACCTTACAATTTTATGATAGCCTCCAGTACATGCGATGTGCTATGTTAGGAAACAAGGAAAAAGTAAAAAAATTGAAATTGGTTTTGAAAAACAAGATATAAATACTAATTTCTTACCAATGGAGTTCTACCATCGTAATCGATGCAATTTAAAACCAATCCGTCATAACTATCCCACAGTAGTTGTAATCCTTCTAAATCGTCTGTTCCAGCTGCTGAACATAACAGAATTGGATATAAAGATTTTTCTAATAAGACTTTTTCTTGAACGTTTATCATTAACGCGGAATCTAGCGAGCCTTGTCTAGAATCCACAGCAGCAGCTTTTTTATGAAAATAAGAATTATTTTTTTGAGAAAAAAACTTTTGAAAAAAGGATGAGACGTTTCCTACTCTACCTATCATATTTTGAATAATTTTATGAGTTCGATTATGAAATGTATATCGTGGTTTTGGCGCCAAAACCGTAAGTTCACCCCTCATATTTTTAGTCATCAACACTCTAACAGCGTCTGGAGAATATTTTTCGCCTAACTCATTCCGATAACCAAGTAAGTATGAGAGTTTCACAAGAGCACACTTTTTTTTAAAAAAAAAAAAAAAGAATAACGAATGTAAAATATTGGTTTAACACAAACAATCTTAAATATCAGTTAATCATGATTAATTTCAACTAACCTCAGGAGTCATATCATTACCCGGCACAACACCAACTTTAGCCAACGCTTTGCCAGTAGCATAAATATCGGTTACAGTTCCCTTTTTGCATTGCGTACAATTAACAATCACAATGCCTCGGGCTGCGGCTTCATTCAAAGTACGCATAATATCGTCCCGAGTATCTGGCGCATTTCCAGCACCGTAGGTTTCCAATATTACACCTTCAATTGGTGGGGCTAATAGGGCACGTACGGTGGACTCTGTTATACCCGGGAATAATCGTAGATTGCTTACATTTCGATTTAAATTCTTGTGTACAAGAAATTTTGAAATTGCCGAAGGACGAACAATTTCACCCCAATTTACATCTATATAAAAATAGAATTTAAAAACGTAATTAATAATAAAATTTAAGAGGGTAATAAAGTTAAAAAGAAAAATAACATACGAATATTTATTCCAACTGTAGCCAATGGAGACAAATTTGGCGAGTCAAATGCATTAAATTCTACAGCGTTCATTTTGACGGCTCTGTTGCCACGAAATAGTTTGTTGTTGAAGAATAAACAAACCTCGGGAATTACGTAATGACCGGCAATCGTAAGCGCACCGAGTAAATTCTCGACGGCATCATTTCGAACTTCAGATATCGGAACCTACGTTCAGCGAATTCCAAAATAGCGTCTTTTAAATCAAATATCTTGGATAAATAATTTGGATCTATACACCAACACGTTTATATTTATAATTTAATCGTGATTGCTTTTCATAGTAGGAAATATTTTTCACATACCTGAGAACCAGTTAAAATTACAGTCTTTCTGTACAAACCGATGGTAATAAACGGTAAAATTATTGAATTTTTAATTTTAAAATTTCAATATATACATCAGAATGCTAAAAAACCAAGATACCCCAAATTCTCCAACAGAAAACTAAGTGCACTAGCAGTATAAGCCATAGTATCAGTTCCTATAATCGTATATATTAAAGCATTAAAAAAGCTATTTAACATTAAAGAGTAAAGAAAAAAAAAAAAACAACTAAAAATTAGCATACCGTGTAAAATTATAAAAGCATCAAATGATTGATAGTTTAGCTCAATGTCAGTAGCAATTCTAACCCAGTCTTTAAATAAATTAAAGAGATATATGATTAAGAAAATTTTAAAAATAAATTTATTATAACAAAATCTCGAAATATATATTTACCATCACTTATCATATTACATGAATCCAATAATGGTTCATATTCAACTATGGAATATCTAATATATTTGTCAATTATTAGATTATTTGATAACTATTAAAAGCAAACAAAACACAAACACTTTTAGATCAGTTACTTTATCCTCTTTCCTTGAAAAGAAGGTGGAGTCACTAAAATTCTACTCGAAATACTTAATATTCCTGACTCTTCAATACCCCAATAATCTTTAATAAAAATTTTGGTAGTATACTGAGACTCTTCATCCTCATTGTTCAGATCATACTGTTTCAGGGTCTTATCAAAGTATTCCTGATCATGAAATCGGGACATTTCCGCCAAAGTATTTGTAAAATAATTTGGCGCCTTATTTGAAGATTATAAATAAAAGTGTTAAAGAGACAAAATGAATCTGCATAACAATAAAATAAAATAAAAATTGAAAACATACAGGAATATATCCATTAAGATAAGTATTTTTCATGCCGATAGTACCACCCGTATATATCACAAGAACCTGCGATAAATCTATGTACAAAAAAAAAATGAATTATTGATATTTTATAAAAAAAATCAAATAAAAATCAAATAGACGATTTAAGAGGAAAATCTAACCAGGAACAGTAGATATATCGGGTTCGTGTGTCATTTGCATTGCTACCGACACAGCATCATTATGAATAGTAGGTTGATTGATTTTTGTCTCGGTCTCTCCTTGCTCCATAGAACACTCTGAAAATCCAGTGAATGTTGTCTTCATCGATTGGTCTTCTTCTGAAGACGAATCTTTACTTTCACATCTTTGTCTCTTTAAGGACAAGTCTTTGTAAAAGTAATCTTTATCTCCGTTTATTTGCTTTTGTTCAGTTAAATTAAAATTCTGGTTGTTCATTTATTCACTCGATAAATTTTAGTTTTTTTATTTTTTAAAGATTTTACTTTTTTTAAAAAAATTTTTTTTTTTTTTTTAAAAAAAAAGGATCGAAAATTTCTAAGCGAGTTTTGGATCTTTTTTAACAGTTATATATATACAGTAAAATTACCAGTTTATAAATACACAAAATATACGTATACTATGTATTAGTATCTTTATTCAGTAATGATTATCAAATTCATTTTATGGCGCATAACCTAAATTGCAATATATATAACAATATAACAATATATACAGTATATATATATATATATATATTTATATATATATATTTATATATATCCTTTGTACAGTAATATATCTAACCAGTTGATTTATACGTAGTCAGAGACAATCAAATTATAGGTAAATAACTATATACAAGTTTATATAGTCATAATGTGATGATTAACATTTTGGCATTTTGGGCTGAAAATATTATCATATCAAAATTTGTTTATAAAAATAAATATTGTTCTTTTGACAAATAACTGACAAATTATTTAATCATGAGGTTTTTTTTAAACTGTAGAACCGGGTTTAACGAAGTACTAATTGTAACACAAAGATTTAATTTTACCATTATAATAGTAATTTTCACGAAAAATCGAGATTTTTCTGGATTTGTTAAATCCCGAATATTAGGAATGGACTAGTAACAGTAAATGAACGGAAGCATTTGGTAGAAGTTGGTGCTTATTGAATAAATTAATATTTGCCGAAATTTTGGCTGCAAAGTTTGCGTTCATCTGATGTGCATATGCGTATGCATATTTAATGTGCATATTCGTGTAAATTATTAGTGAGCGAATAAAAAATTTTGTTTCTATTTAAAGAGATTTTACGGAGCTTGTGCATACGTACATTGTCTGTGCAGTGAAAGATATCAAAAATTCGGAACTAAACCGTAACGATAGCGATAATAAGATACTCTAAATTACCCGCGTAGATGCTACACAGCAGCAAACCAGTTACTTTTTTGGACTGTATCAGGTATCTGACATTTTCAATAAATAAATTTCAATTTCACTAAAGATAATCAGATAACTGATAACTTGTTTTACCGTACGTACGAATGTTTAAGTAAAGGTAGGGAATTGTAATTATTATAAATAATTTTCACATGAAAGAATCCAGTCTTACAAATCATGATTGCCTTTAACGATAAAATAGAAGTGCATTGGGGTTAACAGTAAAACAGTAAAATAAATAATAATTAGACAATTTAAGTCCAATAACATTGGAATTATTTAAAGGGGATATTTGTATCACATACTGCTATTCTACCCGAATCACTCGGACTGAATCGGACTATGAACAATATTCCCCTACCTCCGAAAACTCTCCATGCCCTTAATTATGTAATGGCTCATTGTCCTCAACCTTCATGACTTATCCACAGTCAATATTAAATTCCAAATCCTGCATTCTATCTCCGACAACTTCGGGGCGACAATAGAAACATTGTATGTGGATGTACGTTCATTTAGTAATAATTATTCCCCGTGATCTCAACATGATGATGGTGATCGGGGGATCATTTCATCTCATCAAAAATTTTTTTTAACGTCAACGCGTGTATATGCTTTACAATGAGGTCTCGACTATTTTCTCTGCAAAAATCTCTATCTTATCTTATCTTATCACATACCAGTATCCCTTTACGCTTTAAACATTCGAATCGTTTGCCTGTAACATCACAATTTATATCAAAATGTTTTTCTTCAGGTTTTTTTTTTTTTTTTTTTTTTTGTTAAATGCGCAAAAACATTGTTATTGACCCATTTGAACCATCGTTATTAAAAAAATTAGTACATTGTTATTTGACTTATTGTTGCAAAATAATATCATTGCATTACGACATAGTATTTTGTCGTATAATATCATACGCCGTCATATGAGCCTTTCGATTAATACTTCAGCGAGAGAATTAAAGCATATTTATTTATAATAAATATTAATTCCTAATTCATTTTTTACTTTACAAGTTAGTCGTCTTATTTTTTTTCCATTGAGCAATGTAAACAACTTTTTCGCAGTCGACTTTTCTTAAGTAAATATTTTACAAACTCTTGTCTTTTCAATCAGTTTAATTTTTAGAAAAAAGATTTTCTAGTGCACATCGTTTAGTAGCTTTAGATGAAGAATCGGCGATTTCTTTACTCTGTTTTAACCTATTTATAATTAAAATTATTATATTATTTATTTAGTTTTTATACAGTAGAATTTGTTTTGCGGCTCCTACAGTAATTGCTGATGGTAGTAGTGGATTTAATAATGGTAGCGTTAACTAGGAGCTTCTTTGCTTCATTCAACTCTTCTGGTGTCTTCAACTTCTTAAACATCAACATAAATTTCAGTTTTTCAATTTTCTCGACTTTAACTTATTCTGGACACGCAGAACTTTATTTCGCTTAAAGAAGGTTCAATGAGTGAAAGTATTAAACCACTTATGATGCGTTATTAAAAACCTCATACAAATTTCAATAACGATGGGTCAATAATATTCAATATTTTTGCGTTTAATGCATGTTATATAAACATATTTATATATTCATATTATTTTAATGGTTTAAGTAGTATCTATTACTCAAGAGTCATTATTCAAAGATTCTTTATTAAACAGTAAAGTTCGAGAAAGGCTAGAAGGTTTAATAATTCGTCACTCTGCTCTGTCAGAAGAGCTTGATAATCAGGTGACTAAATATTTTACGCAACATATTATCATAAAAACATTAATCGATGATTATTTTTTTTATTAAGTCTTCAAAAATTATAGATCCTGATGTTCTTGCAAGTAAATCTAAAGAATTATCAGATATATCATCTATAATTGTTCCCTATCAGGAAATGCGAAAAGCTCAATATGTAGGGATCATTATCCAAACTAATCTCATTTATTTATTTATTCGTATAATATATTTCTAATTCACTTTCATAAATACTGAAGGAACTTATAGAAATTGACAAAATGATTAATGAATCTTCTGATGATGAAGATCTCAAGAAATTAATGCAGGAAGAATATCAAGAAATCATTGAGAAATTAAACCGTCTAGAGCAGTCTGTTGTATCTGCTTTAATTCCAAAAGATTCTGCTGATCAAGGAAATGCTGTCCTTGAAATACGTGCTGGTTAGTTTTTATATTCATTTTTTATTATTCTCTTTGTTATTTACTCTCTTGGCTATTTCTATTTCATCTCTAAATTTTAAATTAAAAGGATCGGGTGGTGATGAAGCTGCATTATTTGCTGCGGATATATTAAATATGTATGAGCGTTATGCTTTTTTGCGTAAATGGAAATTTGAGAGATTGTCGATTGTTGAGGAATCTGCAATTGGTGCCATAAAGGTATTATTAATTGATTTCTTATATTTTTCAATAACTCGGCAATTCTTATGAATCAAAGATAATGCTAATCTAGGAAGCGACCGCTTCAATTTCTGGAAGAGGTGTATTCGGAAATATGAGATATGAATCAGGTGTACATCGAGTTCAACGTGTTCCTGTTACAGATAACGCGGGTCGCGTACATACAAGTACAGTGACCGTTGCTATATTGCCTCAACCAACAGAAGTATTTACTATTCCTTCTCTCCAATAATACTTATAATATTTGTATATATATTTTATAATTATTTTTATGTATAATTTTTTAGGCTGATGTGAATATACGAGAAAATGACCTTCGTATAGATTTTTATCGAGCAAGTGGTAAAGGAGGACAACATGTAAACAAAACTTCCAGCGCTGTTAGGATAACACATATTCCAACTGGATGTGTAGTTGCGATCCAAGATGAGCGATCACAGCCAAAAGTACATATATATATATATATTGAATTATTGGAAATATTTTTTTGATCCAATTATTCTGCTTTGTTTAGAACAAAGCGAAAGCACTTCAAATTTTACGTGCGAGATTATATGATATGGAACGTAACAAATTACATCAGGAAAGAAGTGAGAAAAGACGTCAACAGGTTGTATATAACTAATAATTCATATTCTTGATTTCAGAGACATGTTTGTATTGACGTGTCTTGATCGTTTTAATCGTCTAGGTAGGAACTGGTGATAGATCTGAAAAAATTAGGACATATAATTTTGCTCAGGTAATATATATAGACCATAATACAGTCAGAATTCTCTAAATATATTGCATATGTAAAAATTTGGTTAAATATGCGTTTAGTGAGGCATTGAGATAAAACTCTATAAGCATAATATTAGTTAGGCCCCAAGTGATGACAAGCATTTAAGGGGCATTTCGTAAGATATGCATTTAGGGAGTCTGACTGTGTGTTTTTTTTTTTTTTTTTGATAATATTAATGACTAATATATTAACTTTCCCGATAAGAATCGTGTAACTGATCACCGAATAAACTTGACATTGCACGAATTGGACAACGTGCTAAATGGAGAATCACTTCAAACTATTTTCGATGGGTTAAAAGTATATTACCAATCTGAAGCATTACAAAATGAGTTACACTAAATAATCTATTATTTTCTACCTTCAAATAAAGTTTATAAAACTAGATACCATTTTTGCAAAAACCTTTATATAAATTAATGGGGCTGGGTTAAAATGAGACGACTTTTCGGGTATTTTGGTAATTCATGCTGTTGCCTGTCCGTCTGCAGCCCACCAACGTAATTTCGGATCCACCTTACTTCGACCATTTAACTGACATCACGCCAAGCGACAAGTTATTAAAATATTATACCCGCAACTTATCAAATGCTAACCTAACCCTATGTGATGTCGGTTAAATGAACTTTTGGTGAAGCGAGCACCGTATTTCAATGTAAAATTTTCATATGATTAAGCAGATTTCCCACTTTTCGGTTAAAATGTACACTGCAATAACTAGGCGTATCTAAACGTTTGTTGTGACTAAACAAAGCACTCAAAATTTCTGGAAAAACATTAAGCATATCTGGTTATTTTGCCATTGTAATGCAGACCATTGACGCCTTCTTTAAAACATTCATTGTATTTATTATCAAACACCCATGGGAAATCAGAATATTAAAGTATACAGTTTAATTATGTTGTACTATCTCTAAAAACATTCGATTATATAATGCAATTAAAATTTATTAAACACGAGGAACTAAATGGTGCGTAAAAAAACGATACTAAATTATATATTATTTAAAATTTTCTATTTTACCCAATCACGGCTTGTTGATGATGCATGTGCTAATCTATTCGTGAGAAGTGTCAAATGTAATGGTATTACGTTTCTAATGCTAATTTATCCTTTTTAGTTTTTTAAATTTGTCAACTTACTCTACTAAATGTGGGAAAAAAGTTCACTGTATAGTAAGTAATTTAAAGTACTATTGTAACTTATATTGTAATGTATACGTACGTTCGATACAGAAAGAGTTGACTCATATTTGAGAAAGCTCGTTCTTCTTTCAGAACAATCGGTTCGATAACGATATAGAGTTAATTGTATATCGAATTAATTTGATCTTGAAAAACTTAAGTGGCAACAAAATTTACAACTATATCGTTTAATAGTTATTTCACCAACTAATTGATCGATCTTATTTTCAATACG
>CAJVPY010001365.1:0-19775 GCA_910591965.1 Dentiscutata erythropus | reverse complement strand
ATACAAAAATAGCTTTATTATTTTTATTATATAATGGATCATGCCGAAATCACTAACTTAACCGAATCGGCCAAACATTCGGCTAATTTTTATCAGGTGTTTCAGGAATTATGATAATAGCTGTAATTGGGCCAGGCTTATGTTTAACGGGTCGGGCTTGGCCCAGTTTGTTTTATAGTGAAGTTTAGAATTGGGCCGGGTTTGGGCTCAAATTTTTAAGCCAGGTCGGGCTTATAAATTAACGGGCCGGTGTTACGACCGGGGGAGAGCTTTATAGGGTCTTGAACCAATTTAGCTTCGATTGTGAACAAATAGCGATTAAGGTCAAAGGGGTTTAAATCGATAAACTAACACACATAACGATAATTACAGGCTATAAAGTTTCTCTTTATTAACATAAATCAATACATCGGATTATTACAATAATACTAAATACTATTAACAATCATTCTAACAACCATTCTCCCCTTCGCAGACTGAAACCACACCCTTATATATTCGTAAATTTAGATTGAAGTCTTAAACTCCTATTGAAAGTCTTTTCCTCCGTCTGGAAGTTATTTACTCTCTTTGGGAGCTTATATCCCCCTCCAGGAGTCAACACGCCACGATGATCATTCCCAGGCTATACCAAAATAAGTAAATAATAAAGAAAATTTTCTCGGGCATAACACCGGGCTTGGGCCTAGAGGTACCCAACCCATTCCGGACCCTAATTATTACTGGTTACTGTACTTTACGCGCGAAAATTTCCAAAACTGCAGCAATTCAGAAAAGGCCTTCCTAATAACAATGAAATTGTTCATTTTTATCTATGAGGATTCTAATAAAATTCCCAATGATAATTCCTATGGTAATGAAAATTATCCCCTTTTTATTAATGGGGAGGGCAACATTAGATGAAAATACTAATGCAATGAATGTGTAACAAATAGTAGAGCATAAAGGAGAAATAGAAGAAATGGGGCATCGTCAATCAAAATGGAGCATAGTAAGATAAATATAAAGATTAGAACACGTCTAATTGTAACATGGGATGTTATCAATCGATCTGAAACGATACTAAGCTGTTAAAATTAACATGTTACAATCAGACATGACTAATTTTTTATCATTTTCGAGTAAAAATTATTCTCATAATGCTAATTTTGATTAACGACGCCCTAAATAGTTGAGGAAAGAAATGATTTAAATTTTTTTTTTTCTTTGAGAATTTGTATAAATTATATAAGATCAGTAATTACCTTTGTAAAAGCATTAACTTCGTGTATAATAAAGAAAATCGTTCAATATAATGAATGCCTTTTTTCACAAAATACAGAATATTTAGTATATTTCGTGTTACATACCTATCTGCATAACAATTTGGTTCTCCAAATCGTTCCGGTCTCTAAAATGCTGTGATGTCAAGTAACATTAGTGATACCTCTCTCAAACGATGAACATCGTCTTGCCCGTGTCAAAATTATCATTATACCTGATTGACAATGAAAGATTGATACAATATGACTAGCAACCATTTTGTTGACTGTCTATTTTTCCGGATTGGCCAATTGCTTGGAGTTCATATGTATTGCAAAAATATCGACTCCTTATGATTTAATGTATATGATTACTTCAATTGATCACAAATTTTATTTTGGCTCGTTAATTACTTAAAAAACTTGGATTACGAGGTTGTATTGGTGACCCGCCTACCAAAATCAGATACGTATCGTACTTACATAGAGTAGCGATCCGTAGCTTTAAAATCCTAGCTAACCAAATAATTTTCCGATCCTATGCAGATTTATAATAAACTATCGCTATCTGAAAAATAATTATACTTGGATAGACTTTGTTTACTTGTCAGATATCCGGTTATCCGTTTTAAATATTAATCTAACAAAAGACGAGATTCTAACGTTTCTGACTCTAATGAGTATATGAGACAACCTGAAATAAGTCTCAATAAAGATCCCTTGGCATGGTGGGACTTACATTCAAAGAAATTTCCAATACTATCTAAATTAGCAGGACGTTTATTCAGTAATGCTGATAACTTAATGCATCAAAGAGAACAAAAAATTTTCTCGGTACTTTTAAAAGAATGACATTTTTAAAAATGAATATAGATCAATATCAAAATATTCATTCTGAATAATATGTTATTATTTAGCGATAGCGTTAGTTATAAGTTTATATAAAACTTATATACTTGCTTATTATAGCGGTAGAGCTGTTATGTGCATTGAGAAAAATAAATATACGTTATTTTTTAAATAATCATTATCGTTATTAAAATTTTAAATATTATCGTTATGATCTGATATAGAGGTCAAGTGGGTTCTGTAAGTTGCAGCGATCTATAGATTTTGTGAAGAAAACCAGTTTTTCACTTCTAAGCTAACATTTATATAACTAGTTTTCTTAATTATAATAAAAATTTTTGTTTATCATATTTTTATACTACGTATCTATATTTTTTTCCTTCTACGCCAAAAACCTTTGAAGTAACTTATTTTAAAAATGCCGTTTTGAGACTATCGATGAAATCATTGATTGGTTGGCATTTACGTTATTATCTACATCAATGCTAAGATGTTAAGATTCTTTTGCTATACATTTAACATTTAATTGAATTGTCATAACTCGTTTAAAGTTCTAAACTGAATTCGCTTTCAAGACACGTTCGACTCAATCATTGTTTAGAGATCTTTCTTTTTTTTTTTTTTTTTGTACATATTTTAGCAGCTTCTTGATAATGTCTAAATGATACAGTATTTAAATTCCATTTAAAAATGTAAAGAGGCTATTTTTCAATATATTTTTATTTTCTAACTATATTATCTTAACAGTTAAGGATCGATTATAAAATATTGATCACAGCTCCGAGAAATGCTATTTTGATTTTGATTACTGTATATAAACTAATTAGTTTGCTACCACTATTTGCATTTATGTCAAAATTTCCAATATGCTTAGGTATTTTAGTTCCGTTAAAATTTGATAATCTTTTTGCCATGTTTTAAAAACTTCAGAGCTCTTCTGCTAACCGTTTTCTGGATCTTTATTCCAACATTGTTTCGTCAGGTTTACATAACATTATGAAGCTTCGTTGTTAATGGGCGGTCGAAACCATTACATATTATATATTTGGTATTATATATTTGACTTATAATTACATAATATACAATGCTTCCACATGATTCATGCTGAAAAAGTAGTTATAATTATCTTATTCGCAGCTATCCGCATAATTGATCGTCTATTCGCAGTTATTCTCATATTTTAAACAAACGAATATATCATTAATAATATTAAAGTTATGAATATACTTATCGTTTAGCTTGTAACACTAGTACAGAATACAAATACGCATACATAAATAGTACTGTACATTGTGTTCGTTTAATATTCTACACTTTTGTTCATTAACAAAAAATCTGAATTGAAGTTCAACTTACAGAAATGGGAGATTTAGAATTAGTAACTTCGTACAATGATATTGTTTTATCGACTGCATGGAATATTGAAGATAAATCGCCATTTATTGATATAGATTCAAGTGGACTTAAAATAAGTTATACAGGTAATATAAATGAGAAATCTCGCTGAAACATATTTAATATGTTATTGTAATCATCGGCATTTAAAGAATATCATCATAACTATTTAATTCATTAAAAACCTTCTAATTAAAGATCCTGATGACTATAAAGCTGTAATCGTTCGAGCAAATAATCCCTTCAGAATGTGGGATGTTTTACTTTGAAATTAAAATTACAAATAAAGGAAAAATGGGTAATATTAATAATTATTTCGTACCATAAACATCACCTTTGTTCTGGTGATTTTTATAGTCTTTTAATTCTGTTTTCTTAATAGAATGATTGGATTCGGATATTGTACAAAGCAAAGCGATAAAAAAATTGACGATTCAAATTATGTAAATAATATGCTCATGCCTGGTTTTTCTTATTATTATAGATTAACACCATTATTATAGATTAACGCCTATGTCATATCTTTTAGGACAGGAAAATAAGGAAAATGAATCATGGGAGTGTGGTTACCATGGTGACGATGGATATTCCTTTTGCTCAGGAAGTGATAGGCTGTATGATTTATCATATCCTCCCGGATTTACTACTGGTGATGTAGTTGGATGCTATCTAAATTTTAGAAATAAGATGGTGTTTTATACTAAAAATGGAATTAATTTGGGTAACCAACATTTTAGAAACTGAAGTTTACATTTTATTAAAGTAAATAGATAAAAATTCAATAATTATAAAATATTTTAAGGAATTGCGTGCCATCTACATAGCGATTTCGAAGGCATTCTATATCCCTGTATTGGATTTAGATCGCAAGGCGGGTCAGTAGAAGTGAATTTCGGCAAAGAGATTAATCTCTTTTAGCTTGTTTAAAATTTAATTTTGTCAATATATATATATTTCAATTGGTAGCAATGACTAATGAAGATATTAGTTTAAAACCAAATAATAATGCATTAGCATTAGAATATCAAGAAAAGGTTTATTTTATTATGGGTGGATATGAAAATATGCTTGCTAATTTAACCGACGAATTAACAAAATCACTAAAAAAAAGAAGGAAACCAATTAATGTATTTGAATTAGCCTACCGAGGAAAAATATATTTTATTATGGGCAAATATAATGAAGCATTGGAAGTAACTAGATTGCTAGAAATAATGCCAAATAATACAATAGCATTAAAATATCGAGGAGAAATTAATTATATGATGAAAAGGTATAATGAATCAATCCATGACTTGGAGAAATTATTAAGAATTAAACCAAATGACGTATGGGCAAAGAAGGCTTATGATTTAGTTATGGGGTTGTAAGTATTATATGCATTTGTAAATTAAAAAAGCTTAGAACTTATCATTATGTCAATCACAAGTCTGTAAGTACAGTAACAGAATTTTTAGTCATTCATTATAACCAACATAACACTAAATCACTTGTATCACCACAATAGATGGTAAGAATTTTTTACAGTAAATCACTATAGAAATCATATTCATTCCAATACAAAACTACATATCCATATCTAAATCACTTATATTACTATAGCGAGTAAGTACAGTAACCAGAATTTTTTACAATAAATCACTATAGAAATTACGTTAATTCCAATACATAACTAAACATAACCATATATAAATCACTTGTATCACCTCAATAGTCGGTACGTAAGAGTTTTTTACAGTAAATCACTATAGAAATCACGTTCATTCCAATACAAAAGCAACATAACCATATCTAAATCACTTGCATCAATATAGCTAGTAAGTACAGAAACCAGAATTTCTACAGTAAATCACTGTAGAAATCACATTCATTCCAATACAAAACTAACATAACCATATCTAAATCACTTGTATCACTACTGCACTATAGCTCGTAAGTACAGTAAATCGGAATTTTTTACAATAAATCACTACAGAAATTACGTTAATTTCGATATTATCCATATATAAATCATCACCACAATAGTTAGTAAGTACAGTAAACTAGAATTTTTTACAGTAAAATCACTAGAAATTGCATTCATTCCAATACAAAACTAACATTAAATCATTTGTATCACCTCAATAGTCGGTAAGAATTTTTTACAGTAAATCACTATAGAAATCACGTTCATTCCAATACAAAACTAACATATCCATATCTAAATCACTTGTATCACTATAGCGAGTAAGTACTGTAAACCAAAATTTTTTACAGTAAATCTAAATCACTTGCATTAATATAGCAAGTAAGTACAATAAATAATATTTATCATCGAACATATTGTCCACGAAGTGGGCAGCAAATCAGAATATCGATAGTCATAGCCCTTAATTATTATTATATTTATTATTTTATAATATTAAGGTTTAAAAAAGAATTTTGTGATTGGACAAGTGGCAATCACAAAATTGATCAATTAATTCAACAAATACAACTTAATGCAGTGAAATTTAATGATGTTATTGAATGGATACCTTTTAGCAAATTCACAAATATAAAGTATCTTGCTAAAGGAGGAGGCTTTGGCACCGTTTTAAGGCGGTATGGATTGACGGATATGTTACTGGACATTGGGAAAATAAATGGAGTAGAAAAGGGAAAATATATGTTTGTTTAAAGGGCCTTGATAATTCTAAAGATATAAAACAAGAATTTTTAGAAGAAGTAATTATAATTTATTATTAAAGTGTAGTAATTATATGTCGCGGCTGAAGCTGGAAATTGGGACCTCGATTTAAAAATATAAACCCTACCAAAATCCACTTATACTCTTTTATTATAAAAATTAACCCTAAACCCTAACCTAACTATTAAAAAAAGCTAAAAAAAAATGCACCCAAAAATTTTTGGAAATTTCATATTAAAATATTTACAATTTCCAGTTTCAGCCATTTCCAGCTTCAGCAGTGACATTATATTCATTTTTATTATATTTTAGGTTAAAAATCAACATAAACATGGGGGTAATTCTGTTATTGCGATTTATGGAATAACCAAGAACCCAAAAGATGGTAACTACATGATGGTTATAGAGTACGCAAAGCAGGGAAGTCTCAGAAAATTGTTAGATAATAGATATGACGAATTAGACCGGGTTTCTAAAATAATTAATCTATATTATATAGCTAATGGGCTTGAGACAATTCATAAAACTAAATTAGTGCATAAAGATTTCGGAAATATAGTTAATCAAAATACGATTAATTCTTACATTACAGATTTTGGCTTATGTAAGCCAGTGTCACAAGACTCAAGTTCTAAAGCACTTTTTGGTGTGCTTCCCTATATTGTTCCAGAGGTATTATATACAAATTGAAAGGAATACACTCAAAAATCAGATATTTATTCTTTCGGAATAGTTATGTCGGAAGTTTTTACTGGATATCCACCATATCATGATATTCCACACGACGAAGATCTAGCAATTAAAATTTGTCTAGGTTACAGACCTAAAATTAGATGCGAAGTTCCTCAATTACTTTTGGATCTGATGAATAAATGCTTAGACGCAAACCCGCAAAACAGACCAACTGCTGAAGAATTAATTGATAAGTTAAATCTATTGTTTGATGATTTGAAATATGATAAAACTGAATTATCTAAGCAAGTTAAAAATATTAAAGACATAGACAAAAATTTTTTAACATTTAATCAAGTCAAATTGGCACAATTAAAATATCAGACACATCCGCAAGCTATTTATACAAGTCGATGTTTGAATCTTTCAAAACTCCCTAAACCAGGTAATAACATTTATTCGTATTTTCAAAAAGTTAGTAATATGTTATTAATTGTAAAAATTTCTGAATCATTCATTATAGTAAATGCAGGTAATGATGTTTATTTTCTCAAACTGGGTTTAAACTGTTGTTTTAATATATGTATATGTTTTAGAAAGTCAATGCATTGATGATGTTGAAATTCCCGACCGTAAGTAATATTTGATTAAACAAATTGCTTATTTTTATATTGATATTTAGATTATTAAATCAAGAAAAGAAGGTTATTAAATTAGAGCATTCTATTTTTTATTGCTATGCTATAATAATTCAATAATTGTTATATATCTTCATGTATGTACAGTACGTGCCTAAAGAAAGAAAAGATATAAACCAAATTCGCTAATAATTGTTTTGCAGACAAACTTGACTGATTTAAGCTAGGATTGGCCTGGCTTATAGTTTAGTGCTGGCTAGATGTAATTCGTTGGCGAAATGGTGGTTAGAAGGTTCTACTAAAGATGTTTTATAATAAAAATTACTAAATTTAAGTACAGTCGTCCTCCTCTATAATCACTCGGTTTGTTTTGCACAAATATATGATTATAACTATAATGTGCTTGTATGGTAGTATTTTTTAAAAGGTTATTAATAAATTGTTTCAAAATTTTATGATTATATAGAAGTTGTGATTATATAGGAGGTGACTATAGAGGAGTACGACTGTGCTGTATATAAATTTATTAAACGAATATAATAATAAATATTAAAAATTACTCTTTATTGTTGTTGGTGGTGGGTGGCCTTGCTATTTTAAATGATGTTTTATAATTTTTTTAAAGAAAAGTTATAAATTAAAGTCTGAATATTAAGGCTCCGAACTCAATAACTTCTGTTTCCTAGTATAATCAAATCAGAAATATACTCAAACTGTAATCAATATTTTATAATCAATCCTTAAGATATTATCTGGTTAGAAAATAAATTAGCCTCTTTACATTTTCTAAATGAAATTTAAATACCATTTAGCAATTATCAAGAGACTACATTAAGATATGTAAAAAAAAAAAAAAAAACCTCTAAGCAATGATTGGGTTCGAATATGTCTTGAAAGCGAATTCAGTTTAGATCTTTAAATAGATTATGACCAGTCAATCTATATTCAATAAAATAAGATAGATGAGAATAATTAAATGTTAATTGTATAGTAGTAATAAAGTGAATGCCAACCAATCAAATTTCGAGTTGATTTCGTCGATAATTTCAAAATAAGATACTTCAAAGGTTTTTTGCATAAAAGGAAAAAACATAGATAGTATAAAAATATGAAAAACAAAAATAGTTCGTTATAATAAAGAATACTAATTATATTGTAATATTATAAGATACAAAGATCATTTTTCGCCTCCCGTGATTTTTGATCAATCAAATTTCGTAACGTAAACAATCAGAAATTTTAATTAAGAAACCTCCTTCTGTGACCTAATTAAAAATGTTTCTCGTGAAATTTTACTAATAGAAACTCTATCGTCCTAACCCTAACCTTACCACTAACCCTAACCCAAACTACAACGTTTTATTCTCAGTAAAAATTACGGGGGGCAATTTTTGTGGGTGTAATTTAAGTCAGTAACTAATATAAATATTATACCGATACAAATATCTCAAATACAGTAACATGATGCTTCAAAGCATCTTCGCTGGCGAATAATTGAGAACTCGACTTATAAAAGACATGTTAGCATTTAAGTGTTTTGCAATTTCGAAATGATAAGCTTTTTCAAGCACTTTCGAATATATGGATGTATTGAAAACTTCTGCGACAAACATTAATAAAATCATGATTTGAACGGAATTCTGTGGAGAATTACTATAATTTTGCATGTAATAAAATTTCTGAAGTCAAATTTTTGTTATGTGAATAACGTTGGTCGTAAATCTGGCACATAAATATAATTATATATATTAGAGTTGCCTGCCGTAATTGTTTTTAACAAGTTGTAATATTACAACCTATATGTCGTAATATTGCAACCTATATGTCGTAAAGGTTGTAATTAATTACGGCAGGCAACTCTAATATATATAATTATATATAGTTCGGAACGCCAAGATGGATGTTGTGCCATTGCACTATTTAATGTAATTTTATTAAATCTACAGTAATAATAACGAAAAATCATTCGGCAAATTTTTACTGGTGTCCCAGGAATTATGATAATAGTTATAAGCGTGGTTATTAAGAGTTTTTTCCAGCGATTTTATTTATTTACCGAAAACCAATTAAAAACTTTAATTTTCGCAAACGAAGTGAAAGGAGAAGAATAATAATAAACGACTTATAATTAGCACGTGCATTATAAAAAGTTGAGCATTATATACAAAGTTGAAAACCATAGTATGAAAATGTAAACGTCTTCAATGTAAATTAAAATACGAATATGCATGTAGTATAATGGTAGTTGGATTAAAATAAAAAAAAAGCTCCTATGAGAATGATTGTTAGCAGTTAATTAGAATTATAAGTATTTATCTTTCAGCGTGTTAATTAATGCCTGTTGACACCTGATTAGTTCTTGTTGAAATTCAACCATTGTTTCAAAGTTTTGAATAACATTTTTGACAACGCTGTCCTTGTTTTGCTCAACATATTTGATAGTATCAATTAAATCGCTCTCATGGCACAAATAAACTTTTGTTTCCTGTTTTACTTCTTCAATAATTGCATTTGAAAACACAGAATTCGAAACAAAAAAGCCAAATACACTATTAGGCATATGTTTCATTTCTTGTAAAAATTTTTTAATTTTAGGTGGCATTATTAAAAACCATGGCAGGTATATACACTTTACAACGAAATCGAGGCTCTTGAACTTTCCGAACATCATATCGTTCTCGATCTTTATAATCTCAACATGTTCGATCTTTTTTAAAACATTCATTATTAACAAAAAATAGGTGTTGTTTTTTTTGTCGTTTGAAAGCTGCAAAAAATAAAAAATAAAAAAGCAGTGAGTATTAAAGATATCATCATTACAACCGCAGATTTGTCCTACACCTTTTCATCCTCACGGAATAGCAATATTCCGCGATTCATCTTACTAAGGCAGCGTAACTTATGACATGCGGTACGCTAAATAACCCATACAAAGTGAGCAAAAGCACTCACCATTTCAAACTGGTCTGTATAATCAAATATGGATTTTCGGCTTATAGGTAGGATATTAACTTTATGTTCATGTTTGGTTTTCTTTTGTTTGCCCATCGTTCAAATCAATAAGTGCTATCGAAAAAAAAATGTTATCGAAAAAAAAAACCTCAGGCTTTATTTTATATTAGATTTAATAACATATGGCAATAATTTTAATTACGTAATGTAAGGCTGAATCTGGTAAATAAATGATCATTTTCCCATAGCATTTTCGCAAGTACAACTCCTAACAAGGAAATTTTGCCATCAATGAAATTCCAAACCGTACAAAAAAAAAAATTGTTGAAATTAATGCTAAAAAAAACTAGAACAACTAGAATGAAATTTTACGTATAGTAAGGGATGGTTCACTCATAGCTAACATTTTAACTACTGTATAAAATTTTACCTTTACGCACTTTATATCAAATTTTTTAGATCATTCGCGACAAAGTGCTGTACGTAGTCGTCGCGAATGATTTTCAAATCATTTTGGATTAGGTTTTGTTATGTGTCCGAAAATTAATAAGCAAATTTATACTATATATAGTATATGATTGATTGCGAATCAAATTCTAGTACTATGATTCTACTCGAACTATCACGTTCTGATTGGACGAAATCGAACAATCCTTGACAGCAACTTACCTATCAAAAATTTTCATCGTAAAAAAATTTAGATTATCAAAACAAAAACTGCGGCTAAGTTCTCGAACTTCAAAATTAATGAAAATTTTTTTATTTTATTAATTTATAAAAAAAAATTTCATCAATATTAGGTAGGTGGTAGTTCAAAAAAGTCTAGACGATTATCAAAACAAAGACCATGGCCAAAAACTTTGAGCGATGATATCATGATAACTACCTATTCAAAATCGATAGTTCTATTAATTTATGGAATCAAAAATAAATAAAAAAAATTTAAACGATAATATTTCGGTAACTACCTATCTAAAATCGATGAAAATTTTTTATTTCAATTCTATAGACTCATAGAATTAAAATAACAAAATTTTTATCGATTTTAAATAGGTAATTATCGAGATATCATCGCTCAAAGTTGGAAAGAACTTAACCGCAGTCTTTGTTTTGATCGTCTTACTTTTTTTAGACTTTAAATAAAGTTATCTCAATAACTAACTACCTAATATCAATAGAAATTTTTTTTATTTTGATTCTATGAATTAATAGAATTAAGATAAAAAAATTTTTATCGATTTGGATAGGTTATTATCGAGAAATCATCGCTCAAAGTTTGAAAGAACTTAGCCGTGATCTTTATTTTGATAATTGTCTAAATATTTTTTTTTTTGAATTTTAAGCGAATGATTCACCCGAAAAATTAGTGAATGAATTTTTAGTTGAGAAACCAGCCTCGGTTCAAAATTAGTTAAATTGGAAGTTTAAATAGAAACAAATTATTAACGTTGTAATAAATGTAACCTTAATAAATTAAAATAAATTTTGACTTTTTAATATTAATCTATAATATACAATACATACAGTATTACATTATTCTTATAGCATGCAATGTATATCTATGGATATTATGAATAACGACACATATTATGACATACGTACGGCGTATAATATATTAAACAATAATGCGACGGATGAAATTTTTAATACAGCTACACCGCTAAGCTTAGCATAGCACGAGAGGTTGGGACCTAAATCTGAAGATTATTATTGCGAATATATCATACTGCTGCAATTTCAAGATATTCAAGATAAAGTATCACAAATCATTAAAAGATTGATTCTTTGTGGCAATTAGCCAACATTTCTTGAAGACATGTCGAATATTAATATTGTACGTTGAAAACAAATTTTTGTGGATCCGAATCAACTTATGTTGCAAGCTGACTCGGTTGGTAATAAGTGGATTTAAAATTTAATTATTATCGAATCAAAAGAAGTAATTTATATGAAAAAAAAAACAAAGTAAATAAAATTGAATTCTTATTTATCAGATCGTTAAATTTTTAAAAATGATCGAGTTATAAGAATATTCAATTTTATTTAATGCTTTACTATGATCAGTTTATAAAATAAATCAATTATTTTATGGTATTTTTAAATGACAAAATAATTGAACTATTTTATAAATCTGAGATAGTAAATCATAAAATAAAACCGTTATTGCATGCTCCGTATGAAATAACTGCTGTATTTTATGTTCTCTTCTGATCGTTCGGTAACCCAGCCGTACCGGCTGGGTTACCAACCAATCATCATCGTCCATAAAATACAGCAGTTATTGCATACTTCGTATGCAATAACTATATAATATTCAACTAACTCAAAATTGATCTAACTAAATTAATTGCCTATTCAGAGATCACTAATTCGAAATTATTACATTATAGATTATTACATTGGGATTATTATATTCGGGAATATTACATTCGAGATGTTTTTTTTCAAGATTGTGATTTTTCGAGATTATGATCATTTGGGATTTTTTTTTTCGAGATTTAGTTTTCGAAATATTGCTTTTCGAGATTTTGAGCTTCGGGATATAGTACCATGGAGATTTAGTTCTTCTGGATTTCGTACCAAACCCGATATTTTAGATGCTGGGCACTCTGAAATGTGTAATCACGACTAAATACAGTATATTGTCGCGGATAGTGTTGTTAGCCGATCGACTAACAGTCGACTGACTGAGTCATCGACTAAGTCGTCAGCTTAGTCGACTAAGCCATTAAGGGGCAAATTCAGGATATTGTTACTCGACCGGCTAGAACTTCTTTTTTTCGATACTAAACAATAAGCAAAGCTGCCCAATAAAAATCTTAAAAAGACAATAGTCGAACTTCGACCAATAAATTTTTAGTTTGTCGACTAAGTCGAATTAGTTGACTTAGTCGATCAGGGGTCGGCTAAGTCGACTAAGCCGACTAGCCTCTAATCGGCTTACAACACTAGTCGCGGATATTAAAAGGATCGAGCTAATTGTGTGAAAAAGATGAAGATTATCAATTCGAATTCTAATCAGCCAATCAAAAACAAAAACTTCATCAATGTACATAACCTCGATTGTTCACATCTTTCATCATAAAAACGGAGTGCGTGTCTTTGAGCAAAAATATTATGTTAGAAAAATCAAAACATGATACTTCAAAACGAAACCTTGAAATTCGTAAACCAAAGAAACAGCAAGTATTATCACATAATCGAGTTCCGTCAATGGCTGAATCACTTGTTTGTTATACTGAATATACAGCTCCACTTATTCACGTAGGTCTCGTTCTCAACATAATTTGTTATTTACGTATATATCACATGGATTTTTTTTTATCTACACGTACATCATTTTTAGGTAATGTTTGCTGGAGGTATTGGTGGTTCAACAGCCGATTTTTTAATGCACAGGTAATTAATTTAAATTCCAAAATCATTAGTGAAAAATCGTTGGAACTAATGTATGCATTCAGATGATTTGGTGATTACAATTTATTTATAGTATAGATACTGTAAAAACTAGATTACAAGGTCAAAGAACAATTAAGCCTCTAAAATATCAAAATATGTTGCATGCTTATGTTACAATATTCAAACAAGAAGGAATTACACGTGGATTATATAGTGGAGTAACCCCTGCCATTTTGGGTTCCGGTAATGTAACTGTCTATATGCAAATACTAGTAAGCTAATCATAAAAGGTGAAAAAACTTTATAATTTTATAATTAATATCGTGATGTTTATTATGAAATTAGTGCCGGCAACAACAATTTATTTTGGAATGTATGAGCTTACAAAGCGTAAATTAACTGCAATAGGAATACCAGACACTTTTGCGCATTTGACGGCTGGTAAGGAATATGGAAAAAAGTACATATTTCTATATGCATAGCGAATAATTTGTTCTTATGCGTATTAAACTTCCCCCCTCAAAAAGGTAAAATAAAAATTTATCTATCTATCTATTTATCTATTTAATATTTAATAATATTTACATCATTTAAATAGGTTCTGTGGGTGATGTAATGGCATCTACTGTATACGTTCCTTCAGAGGTAGGAAATATATGTACTTAATGGTTAGTGCGGTCAAAATTGATTAACATTTTTTGACTTAACGCAGGTTTTGAAAACTCGATTGCAGCTGCAAGGTCGTTACAATAACCCACACTTTTTTAGTGGATATAATTATAAAAATACTTTGCACGCTGCACAAATGGTTTGTTTTTACTTTTGCATAAAAAAAACGCTTTACATTTCTCGAAAGGCTGCAATTTAAAATTTTCTTATAGTTATATAAATATGAAGGTCTTAGTGCATTTTATCATGGATATAAAGCAACTTTACTACGTGATGTGCCTTTTTCGGCGTTACAATTTGCTTTTTACGGTATTTTAGTAATCTTTTTAATTTATTATAAATGCATTAAAAACTTGTTTATTAAAATAATTATTAATTAATTACATAGAAAAATTTAAGTTATGGGCAACGTTTTATGCAAGTACTATTAATCAAGATAGTCAATTAAGTCTTAAGTGGGAAATTGCAACAGGCGCATTGGCGGGAGGTCTGGCAGGAGCTTTAACAACTCCTTTAGATGTTATGAAAACGTTACTACAAACTCAAGTACAAAAGCAAGTAAAAAAAGCAGTTTCCTCTACTACTGTTCCTCCTCAAAATTCAGTAAAGTATACTCATTATTATACTGGTGTATGGGAAGGAATGATATGGAATTATAAAAATCTTGGAATAAAAGGACTTTTTATTGGTATTGGGCCAAGGGTTGCTTGGACTACGATGCAAAGCGGGATAATGTTTTTTATTTATGAGCAGGTATTAGGATTATTGTTTAATAATATTTCTGATTGAATAAAAGGAATTATAAGGCAAGTAATAATTGCTGATATTAAATATAAATAAGTAGCTTATAATTAGAATGAATGGCCCTAACAAAAATAATAAAATAAATAAGCATTATACACTTAGGTTTTTATAGGGCTAATAAAAAACTTGAATAGAAAATTGGTTGTATTATTAGATTTATATATAAATATGTGAGTATTTTTTAGATTTTATAGGGATTATTTTTAAAATTATAATTTTAAATAATATTTTATATAAATTTATTAGATAAAAGATGACAATTGGCTAAAATTTATTTTTTATATAATAATAAATAAATAAATAAATTTTGTTTATAGATATTTTATATTAGTATTACTAAATCACAATTGGTGTTTAACACTATATATATTTATTAATAAAATTTAGAGTAAGGTTTTTGGTGCGCTAAACATTTTTACTTAAAACACAGGCTAATATTTAACTAGTTTGGAGATATAGCATTGTGTTGCTAAACACCATCAGTGCGATTTAGTAAAACCGACATTAATTACACCTGCTCGAATAAAAAAAAAATATGTACTGTAATATACCAACATGATTTCGCTTTTAATTTTATAAATATTAGAGCTCTTAAATAAGGCATAATAATAACGTGAGAAAGCTTTAAAAAAATTTTTCAATATGTATGTATTCTTTATTTAACCAGGATATCAATAAATAATTTTCAAACATTTTGTAGATCTACCTGTGATTCTCATGATAATTAAACATAATCTTTATATAAAGAAGCTTATAAATTAATACACATAATGAAATTTATTACATATACTGTATTTAGAGAATTAAATTGTCATCATGTAATTTTTATTTAAAGGTTAAATATTTATTATACAGATTAGTATATATATACAGTATATAAAATTACATATACAGTAATTAAATTGTTTTTAACATTTAAATAAATATAAATATGCAAAATTAAAATAAAAAATTTTTTATTGAATTTGAATAAAAGTTATTGAGGAATATTTATTTAAAAAAATTTTTTTAATAAATAATATTTTAATGTTTTTTAAAACTTCTAGTAGCTATTTTTTAACAATTACTAAACCAAATTTATTTATTTTACTGTATTCTACAAAGTAAATAAAATTAAACCAAAAATATATATATTACTAGATTAGATCAAGTAGTTATTGAGAAATCTTCGCTAGAAGTTTTAAAAACTTCAAAATAATATAAAAATCAGGGTTGATTAGTGACGAAATGTTAATTGATAGTTATGATCAGTAACTTGCATATGGCAAACTTTTGGGTAACATAATTTTAGTATTTAGTATATATAGCGTTCAAACTACACTTGTTTCAGGTGTCAACAATATACTGTAATGCTGTAATGATTGTTTGCAGATCAGTCTAACCTATACACTTATCCTAAGTCTAGCCCTAACTCGGGCCAAAGCGAAATCTGACGAAGAGTTGATCTTGTTACCAACAAATTTTTATATGTTTAATGAAAATCATTTAACTAAAAACTGTGAAGATCATAAGGAATTTGTTTTATAAAAAATTCCGTGCTTTAATAAGATCTAATATCAAATGGTTCATATTTGTGTTGTACCATGAGCTAAATGAATAATATGGTAAAAAATTAAAGCTACATTCGTAACGATAATCTTTATCACTATGTGACTATGATAAACCATTCAATGGAATTTCTATAGAGTAAATGCCAGATTTGATGTATGTAAATCATGAGATTCGTAACACATTCATTTATCGCATATATCGATATCAGTAAATTTGCGGTACATATCAAATTATTTTTTTTTTTTGTATAATGACCAAATCAGAAGCATCAGCTGGAAAACCACCATTACGTGAACAACGAGAAACATGTTGGAAATTACGAGATGAATATTTTTCATGTCTCGAAACACTCTCGGTATTTGACCCTACAAAGGTAGATACTGATGAATTAATAAAAACATTAGTTAAAAAAAGTGATTGTTGGAAGAAAAAAAGTTCCTACGAAAATGCTTGTATTACAAGTTGGGTAAGTCGTTTGTTTATCAAATAAATTTACGGATTAAATTAGTCTTTTTCAATATTGCTATACCAATTTTTCGATTTAAAATTTGAAGGTAGATTATTTTAATAAACGACGCGCATTGGAGATTAGACAACGTCAAATCTCTGCAGATGCGAAAAAACGTTCAGATGGAGAGTCCGAAAGTAAATAAAATATATCAATTTCGTTTGTTAAAAGTTAATAAAAAAGAAAAAAAACGGTATTTTCTTTATGCGTCTGAAAATGACTAAGAACGTTTTTCAAGTTTTATTATTATTTGGAATGTTTATCAATCTAAATGAAACAATTACTGCAAGAATAGAAATATCCACTCAAGATAGTATAGTTAATCATCTGGAAACACGAATATTTAATACATCGAAGACATTGTTATTTTAGACATTATGAAATATCCCCCAAAAAATAAGAAAAACATGCGCTACGTGACTATGTGACATACTCCTTAAGTTCGTTTCTTCATTTATTATGTAAGCTAGTTCAACAACGTGACATAAGATGTTCGATTTGACTTGTTAAAAGTCGGTTCAATTCCCATAAATTACGACATAATCTTAGAGCATCAGAGTCATTAGAGTCACTATTATTTAAATTAAAACATTTCGTTAACATTTATAGTTATTAAATTGACTATCTGGTCATACTGAAAGTTCTACCAAAAAATGATATATAAATATTTTCCCAAAAAGATGATTTTGACTATTAAATGAAATATTATAAAAAAGGCTGGCATTTTTCAAATATTTTTAATTTGCTTGAGTCATTGTGACCGTTGACAATTTATACCTCACTAAGCTTGTAATAAGATCGTTCCTTCTCTTGTCTTCCATTTCATTGATAGCACGATTAAATTCTTCGACCTCTGCTCCTTTTTTCTCAACCCATTCTTCTCTCTCATTGTCATTCAACGCATTATATTCACGATAAGCTTCGTGAACATCGGAAGTCCAATAATGTGGATTTGAACCTCGACTTCCAGGTAAAGTAACGACAAAAATTGCAGAAAAGTCCATAGATTTCTTTATATCATCAATATCAATATTAGGAAGGCAATCAAGTACATCTTTAGGAATATTTTTTTGTAAAAGATCCTCAAAGCTTATAGAACGATATTATTATGTTAGAAAGTTTAATCAAAGATAATAGGACTAATATTATTAATACCTTGTGGTTTTCTCTAGTAAGCAGGGTTTGCAACATAATCTTTTGAATTCCCAGACTAAATGTCGTTCAGATTGGTCTAATTGAACTCTACATACGTGGCATGAGTTGCCCAGTTCTTTCAACCAAATATATTGTTGTTCACAAATTCCTTTAGGTGGTGATATCGAATCTTGTGAATATATTGATATTCTAGACTTGCGCCAGATTTGTTGAGTAAAACCCGAAGTAGCCCATAAAAAATGTCGAAGTTTTTTACAAACTATAGTTAAAGTGTAAAGATCTTTAGGTGAAAGATTTTCACATATTTCGGCCAAGATTTCTGAAGTCAAGGTCAACAAAGAACAATTATTCATGTTAGTTAAAGATTCACATGATCCATTTGTAAAGGTGGGAGAGTTATGTTCCAAGTTTTCTTTGCTTTGCATGGTTACGAGTTACGAGGAAAACGATAAGAAAATGTTAAAATAACATTAGCGTTAGTGTTTAGTGATACATTTATTTATATATACACGTGAATGCCGGAGTGTTGTACCATACTCCGAAAAATGATTGTTTAAGTCACCTGTTGATATTTTGTTACGTATTTTTTACATTTTACGTAGTACATTTGTTTAGGTTAAATACGTAATTCAAAATTTCAAAGTTTTTTAAAAAACAAATTGTTTTTTCTTTCTCGATCTTTGCCAAAAAAGCTTTTTGCTCTTTTAAATTCTATTAAGGTAGGAGACAACCAATTCTGAGTACATAAATAATAAATACTAGTTTTTTAACAAAATAAACACTATGAATTGTTTTGTTTTGATCAACAAAAGAAATAGCGTTTCCAAATATCGCACAATGGATTCGTATAAAGATTATTATATGGATCCAGGATTTTTACCCCAGAAAGTTACAATGGCTCGTCTACGCGAAATACTAGGAGAACATAATATACATTATACGGGTAGTGAAAAAAAAGCAGAGCTTGTAGAATTGTTTAATAAACATATTCGACCGCTTGTACCATCATTACGAGAAAAGGAAGAAGAATTGAAGAACTTTCGTACCAGAACTGAAGCAGAGCTGGCAAAATCAGCAGAAAGAAAAACCAAAACAGCGCGGAAAAGAGCAGTTGCTTCGCCCGAGACTCCAAAAGTATGAATATTTACGTGATTTTTCGGAATTAAAAGTTTTTTTTTTTTAAGGAAGTTTACAACATATTTTATATTATATGATTTAGACCACTCCCAGGTCCTCTCGTTCATCAAAAAGAACTAGTAAGGGAAAGGTTAAAG
>CAJVPY010001364.1:0-19777 GCA_910591965.1 Dentiscutata erythropus | reverse complement strand
AATAATAATAATAATAATAATAATAATAATAATAATAATAATAATAATAATAATAATAATAATAATAATAGTAATAAACAAGGTTATCGATGTACCAGAGGCATGCATGACGTAGTATGCTTACAGTAATTGTCAAGTTGCTATATCCAGCCTACCGAATTGTTTGGTCTATTCAATCCTAGCTCATCAATTTTTAAGTAATTGAACAGTTCAAATTCAGTTAGCTTAATTCAGTCCAGTTATATATAGTAGTTTAATAGTAACTATATACAATTGATTGCTATAAAAAACTTTTTTGACCCAGCAAAAATACTACAGCAGTCTCAGACTATTATCTGGTTAATTCGAGGTGTAAGGAGAAGAGAAATTTGTTTGACATAAGGTGCTCAAATTGTCTCGATTACTAGATTTTTATATAAGAATTTCTCATATTTAAATATTATCTACAATATCTTAACAAAGTTCTATCTCTAGTCACATAAACAAGACTGCAGAAATATCGCTACTCAGTAAAGTCTGAGTAAGCAATTGAGTAAGATAATATGAAAAAAAAAAAATGAAAAAAAAGTTTAGGATTTGAAATTTGGTTGATGCTTTTAACTTATATGCACTGTACCCCCAAATAATACAGGTATTGTAAGAATTATCAAAAAAAAAAAAGTCTTTACTATCCTAACAAGGGCCAAATGTCGCGAAAAAAAAGCACTATTAACTTTATTATAACATACCGACATTCGAAGAAAAGACAAAAGCATATAACTAATAGGATTTATTCTATAACAATGCAAGTATAGAAATTAACGCTTGAATAAAGTAGTCCAATGAGGTGGAATGCCCCATCCGTGAAGATTAGCAGATCTAATATAGCCGTCCATTGCCTCCTGAAGATTATACATGCATTGAAAAAAAGAGTCTTAAAAAAAGAATGACAAAGATGAATAGAAATATAATTACTTACTCGTGCATTATAGTCTCTTCTCCAATCATGATCAAGTCTTGCCGGTGGATTCAAAGAACTTAATGCTAATTTTACCTAAACAAAAGATTATTATATGTGAATAATCAATTATTCGATGTTGATGTACGGTTATGTGTAAATGTAACGTTTTGGCATACCTGTAATAATACTGCTTCCATTGTGTATTCTGGATACCAACCTCGGTCATGAGAATTACCCAATGTTAACAATTCCATACAAACGGATCCACCTGCTGTTACCTATTTTAATTCAATCACTTTTTAATTATCATTTTCATTAGTAGATTATTATAGATATTAGTACTCACATGACCACCACCGCCATTCATAAATCTCAAAAGTCTTGGTCGAAGGACACGAATATAGCTATTTAAAAAAATCGAAATTTAAATATGAAATATTGTTGTACAAGGTGATGAAATTGAAAATTCATATTAAAACTACTTTTAAAAACATACGGAGGCAAATTTGGAAAATCAGGAGCAAACCGAACTTCAAGTTCAATGCATTCTACATTATGTCGTGCCATATCTTGGGCCAATGGAATAGATGGATCAAAATGTTTAAGTTGAACAACCTTTTAAATGGTTAAATCAACACAAACATCTATTATACATGCAAATACGAATGAATAAACGAAAATAAAATTATACTAACCCATTGATAAATAGACTGCAATTGATCAAGCTTTACATAAAAACCCAAGTCATTAGAAGAAGTGTCCTGTTTATGCACAATTAGTCTCAATTCTCGATAAAGACGTTGTGTAGCCTGCTTAGTCGATGATGCTATAGAAAGCAATCATAAGAATTTGACAATTAATGATTAGTCGCAATTCGTTGAAATTAATAAGATTACAAATTTACATGGAAGAGGTAAAAGGCTCGGATCAAATTCAGTACAATCTAGTCGGTAAATAAAATAGAAAAATAATATTTAAATTGATTTAATCAGAATCAAAAATTAACAAATAAATTTTTTCTGCTAATCACATGAATATTTAATAATAATCATCATTTTTACCCGAATCTTTTTGGATCTCCTTTGCGTTTTTTTTCGATTTTATTAATTTTCGTCCCTTTGAAGCCATATCTACTTAATACAAACCAGATATAAGTATCATAGTCAACCAGAATAAATAATAGAATAATAAATTATTAATATCTAACCTAGAATTAAAATATCCAAAAAATTTAAATGCACAGCACGGAAAAACACATGTAATGAAAGAAAGGATTCTTCGTTTTTTTTAGCAGATGTAAACGGTACCTCTATAAAGATTAGTTTAAAGTCAAAGGTTGAAGTAGTTCTTCGAAATTGCGAAATTGAATATAGGAACGTATATATATATATTAACAAAAATTATTACAGGATTAAAGATGATGTTTAACGGTAAATAAAGCAAAAACATCCCTTTTAACACCGGAATGCAGATAGGCAACTGTGTTACACTAATTAGAATTTATTACGTACGCACTGCATACTAATATCAAATCACAGGTTAAAAAATACTGAATTTGGGTCATTAGGAGTTTCAAATTGAGTACAGAATACAAAGAACTCCGTTAAAGGAGCCGAATACAATTTTATTGTTATTAGTATATATAGAGTGGTTTTTTTTATCGACACGATTTCTCTCAAGGATATTGAACAGTTTAGCCTGCCAGCCAAGAAATGCTAGCCAAAGACGGGATAAGGCGCAGTATTCTATATTGAGCTTGTTACAGAAAGCCGTTTAAGTAAAATCATTAAAACTCGATGATTGATTTCGATTAGGCAATGTGATTCTTATTTAAGATAATGACTCTATATCTATTTCAGTACTTTTATAATGAATCTCATTCATTTGAAAATATTAGCGTTAGCAATATTCTCGAGAGGTTACAGTATATCGATGTATTACCCAAGCCATGTGATAATTAGTATTACCTAGCTTTATACGTGTTAATAACCGATAAGGAAAACATTGATAAACCCGGTATTTTTCACATACTTACATACGAAAAAGGATATTTAAAAGAGGATATCGGTGACAATATATTTTTTTTATTTTTTTATATATACCTTTCGATGAGTTTTTTTATTTTTTTGTTAAATGACCAATGACTAAAAATAATATCGTTACGTAGGTGTGTAAGCAAGGACTTTAATGTTTGTAATGCAAATATTATAACTGTAATGACAAATGAAACTTATAGTTCTCCTACCAGTAATTGTTTGGTTAAAAATTCGGAAATTTTAAATACAAAGCCGAATGGTGCTATTTATCGTTATCAAGTTTACTATATATTTAATTTTAAATTTTTACTTCAAATTATTAAACTTCATTTTCATTGAGTTTGTACTATATAGTAAATTACTGTGTACAACCATTTACCGGAAATTACAATTATTTTGTCCGTATCACTACACAATAGAATTCATATGAAATGTCCTAGCACTAGAAACTGACTATTAAAGTCATTGGTGAGAAGCACCTTGAGATTGTCTTTATACTAAAGCCATTTATAATTCATAATTATAATTACACAACATACTTGTAAAAACTATTTGTTTATACTATATACTTATTTTAAACCATTAGAAATGAAAAAGCGAACTTTCCGTAGACCCGGAATATTAGGCCGACCGGGTAATGAAAACAATTTTAATCCTATAAATAGATTTTATCACGTCAATGCCCGAGATTATCCGGTTTGTGATCGGTTAATATGATTGAATTTAGCTGATTTTTTTTTTTAGTAATAGAGCAGTTTTTTTCTAACGAATTTCAACCTTCAAAGACATGTTTTGAAATCGATCAACTAATTGCCAAAATAATTTCATTTAAATTTAGAAAACTTTCTGATTATTTACAGTAAAAGAAAGCAAATTGGTTAGTTAGATCTAGTGATTGGCGCCGTAATCATGTGATGCTAATTGTCACGTGGTAAAATATATAAAAATCAACAATCTAATTGTTGATTTTTATATATTGTATCGTGTGACAATTAGCATCACATGATTACGGCGCCAATCACTAGTTAGATCACATTGAGATTCCGAATCACAAATTGAGACTGTAGGAGTTAAACAGAGTTGTAAAATTACCATAAATTATAATAATAGTAAATTGCCCATCACTAGGTTTTCTGACAATTACAGTATAGTTACATAGGGGCTTATTCATTAAGACAAATATTTTGAATAAAAATCATTTATTTTGTAATATATATACAAGCGAAAAAAAAGCTACAGAATGTATTTTATACTGTATATAAATATAAAATATTAGATTATAAAATGTTAAATATATACAATATCTATAAAGATTCTCAATATATCAATACAGTATATCATAGACAAAATTTTCCAATGAAACAACCCTAATAATTGCTGCAAAGAAATTTAATGAAGTGTTAAATATAATTGATGTAAAAAGAAAATCAAGATCATACAATTTATATTGCAAAACCGACATAAATAAAGATAATTTACCTTAATGCTAAAATATGTTCATTTATTTGCATGAAGATTGTATGATTTGCACTTAAAAATAGGTGAAACTCATTTTTCTATTATCTAATTTTGTGCCTGCCTCAATACAGATACAAACTTTTATAACTGAATAATACGTGGAACTGGGTACTATATCTGTTATTGGATGATAGTGATAGGACTTCCTATCAATAACACCCGTAAATCACTGATTATAGCACCCTTGCTCAAAAATACGGAAATATTATTTCGACTCAAAGTAAAAATTTCGACCATTTTTCAGTACCCGGGGTCTTATTCAAGAATTCTATTTTTAAAATTGAATAGTACCCATGGGTACTGTGTGAAGAACCGGGTACTATATCTGGGGATATATCAAATTAAAAGTAGAAAATCATTATAGTTATACCCCCGGGTCTTATTCAAGAAACAAGTTGGTGGTAATCTTAATCATGGGGGTATTATTTGGGGGATACTGTAAGCAGTGGGGTTGCGGTAGTTTTGAAGATTTAAGTCGGGTTTATTATGTTTTTTTTTGAAACTGGTTTCAAGCTTATTGAGCTTTGACGATATCCAATCAACCCACTTAATAGAATGTTCAATCAAATCGGACTTCTATTCGGCAAATTTTCAAAAAATTTCGATGATTTGTCTTAAATCTCAAAAACCTTCGATTAACTTTTATTTATAATATACCGGGTGGGTGAAAAGTCTTTTTAAACAGGACCCTTTTTTTTAATCATCATTTTTAACGTTTATATTATATTAATTGTATTTAAAATTAAGTACTATGAATCTTAGCGGGAGATAGTAAAAAAAGGGTCCTGTTTAGAAACTTTTCACCCACCCGGTATATATTTATTTATATATATTCGTAATCTAAAAAAAAATAAAGATTCGTAAAACCCTTAATGGACTTAAATATAATATTCATACAAGTTAGTTTTCAAGTTTCAAATTTAAACTAAAATAGTTCAAGCAAGAGATATACTGTAAGTTCGTTTATTTAATAGGCTAAATTACTACAGTCAGACCTCTCGAAGTGCACCCTTGGGACCACACTTTAATAACGTGCATATAGAGAATAATAAGAAAAAGTGCATTTATGGAGGTTAAGTATATATTTGGGCCGGCACTTGAGCGTGCATTTATAGAGGGTGCACTTAGAGAGGTCTGACTGTATTTGGATTTTTTTTTTTTTTTTTGAACACGTAAGTTATAACTATCCACTCCTACGAGTTACCTGGATACAGTCAGTGCACCCTCTATAAATGCACACCCTCTCTAAATGCACGCTCAAATGCCGGCCCAAATATATACTTAACCTCCATAAATGCACTTTATTATTCTCTATATGCACGTTATTAAAGTGTGGTCCCGAGGGCGTGCACTTAGAGAGGTCTGACTGTATTTATAAACTACTCAACTATTCTAGTTTTATTCTTTACGACTATTTTTTAAGTATATATATAAGTTTGCATTTTAATATTTCTTTTTTGAGAATTTAATTTGATGCACCTCAAAAGTAATAAAATCAATATGGCTTAGGTCTTATTCAAGAAACAGGTTATGGTGAGTATACCCGGTCTTAATCAAGGGGGTATTGCAGTATTTTTGTAAGCAGTGGCCAATGGTATAAAGAAGCAAATTATTTTTTATATTTAAACCAAATGGTAAGACGTATTGTAAATGCGTTTACTGGTAGATTATAAACAAGGTTCAAAAGCATGTATTAGAGAGTCCGTATATTAATTTGTTATGGTGAACATTTTCAAGACACTACTAGGAAGGGCATACTAGAAAATATAGGTATTGTTTAAATGGTTAACTAATGCAAGCATTTTTTAAAGTTTTATCAGTTAGCTGAGAGCATGTACGGGACATATTCAACCCAACATTTTGTCTTTTTAGTAAATCTCTATTTATGAACATCTTAGCACATTTTAGATAGAAAACTATTATAACATGTATGGTCTTACTTTATTATGGAAAATCTTTAGAGGCGTACATTTACAAAATCGGCAATTCTTGAATACTTCTTAAAAATTGCACCAAAATTTAGCTTTTGAGTACCCAAAATATTTACATTACCAAGTACTTAAAAGTGAAGTTAATATTAAGGAAAATAATACGAAAAAGTCATTTACATACATAAATTTTCATAAAAAACTATCGTAATTCCAAAACTAATTAGATTCTCAAAGAGAATGCTTACAGAAAAGGTGTTAAAATATCAAATATACTTAATGAAAAAGTTTAGTAATGAAACACTATTTAAATATTATATAAAAAATGATGTAAAACTTATTTTACTATGTGTGTTGATATGTTTATTTATAATATACATTTGGGGGTTTTTTTTTTCTTTGTTTTTTTTTTGTTTTTTCTTCTTTTTTTTTTTTTTTTTTTTTAATTCGATATAATTATGTTCACCAATTCACTTGCGTATGTTGCATTAATTTTCATTTTTTCTTTAGTTACCGTTAAGAAAGATCCACATTCCATCAAGTTTGTAAACCCAATTTCTTCAAGGTATGATGGCATTTGATTTATTCTGCCGTTTGCTGATGTAATTGAATTTTGTCTGCTTCCATATTGCCCTTCAGACGATACAACAGTGTACAAAATGGATTGAACAGAATCAAGAATTGGTATTGTCTCACTGCTATTGATTATTTGTGACATCTTAGGAAGTAAGCTGTCATAACTGTTAAAAAGTTAAGATCAAATAATATATTTAATATTAGAAACAAAGTACGATTCTTTATAAATAAATGAAAAAAAAAGGATACACCAAAGCAAACACTTCAGGTAATGCTACAGCAGCTTCTGAGAGAAATCCATAAAGAAATAGTCTTTCTGGTTCATTCTCTGCAGTTTGCAGCATAGCCACCATTAAAGAAATTAATAATAATCCTGTCTGATTATCAGGAATATCCAATTTTTCAAAAATCTTATAATATGTTGTTCCAAGTTCAGAATTTTCTACTTCAGTATCAAAGATTCCACAGAGCCAGAGCAATTCTCGCATATCTGCATTTTTTGCTGATACCGGTAAAAGAGCTGCTAGATATCCTAACATACTAGAATCAATTATATTGTTCGTTTGCTCACCCAACACACCTTTTGAAGCAATGTCCAAGAAACATGTAAGTACTGATTGTGTGCCGGCTTTTGTAACTGGATTTTTTAACCCTTTTAGAAGTGTAGCCGCTATTGCAAATGAAAAGTGATTGTAATTAATTCCACTTTCTTTATCCATCTTAATGGCAATTGATTCTAAAGGTTCTCGTGCTTTAAGAAGAACAGTGGCAATGTTTTCAGTTTCAAAACAATGATGATTATCTAACGTTTTAAGAACTTCATGTAATAAATTAATTGCACTTGGAAATATTGGAATATGACCTATTTGAACAAGTGACATTGCTAGCCAGAACATTCGAATTAGATAACGGCAATCGGGAGTTAAATTTTCAACAATGTTAGTGAGACACATTATGATGCTGATGATGAGAGAACAATCATTCTCAGTAAACTTTGCAAGTGCACCAGTTAGTGATACTAGTATTTGATACAGCAGATCATCATCAACTTCTTCACGAGCTAGGCAACCAAGTGTTACAAATGCTCTTGGTTGTATTGCTGGGTTGGTTTGAAATGCTGTGCTCGTGACTAGACCCATCCACCGTGATCTCCACATATTTGACATATCTAAAAATAAAATATTAGATTATTAATAAGTAGTAAAGAAATGCATGTTTATAAAAATTTAGCCAAAACTGATCATTTACCAACAGACCCAGCACCATATATCATTACTTCCAAGAGTGCCTGAACTATTTTTTCAAGAGAAGCAAGAGGCATTGTATCTGGTATATCATTAGCAGATTCCTGGGATATAACGAATGCGTTTCCGGATACATTGTTTAAACCAAAAAAGTATCGGAAATTTGGTTCAGATAGTTCAGTTAATAATAGATTCAGTTTTTTTACATTCGCCTCATTTAATGGCATTGACGTGCACAATGACTGAACCAAATTTACGATAAGTCCATGAATTGATGCTCTTATTAGGGGCGGACCAGTAGCAACAAGTATTGAAATTATATAAAATAGTTCCGGTAGAAACATATGAACATTGCGATTATTAAATGATAACATTAAATTAAACCGGACTAAAACAGCTATTTCCGGCCATAACGGATTTTCTGTAAGTGTTCTTGTTGATTTTAATGATGTTCGTGCAATAAACTGATTTAATTATTTGTGATTTAAAAAAATAATGAGAAATACGAATATAAAGATCAGTTGGGCATTTACTAATATTCGAAAATAAATAAATACCTGTCGTAATTTTGCAATTATTTTTCCGCGAATATTTATGGAAGATAGTGTTACAATGGTATTGGCAACTGTTTCGGATTGCACTGAGCTTATACCGTGGTGCACAGCATATTGAACAAATTCATCGATTATTATATTTGTAATTTCGTCAACTTTTCCTAAAGGTTGCCATATTTTAGATTGAATAGCACTATACATCTAATTAAGTATAAGGTTATAATTTGTTTAGAAAAAATTGTATATAGAAAAAAATAAATAAAATATAAGAATTTATCATACTTCATTTTCTTTTGCCGTTAATTCGATCAAGTTCTTGATTATTTCTCTTGTTTTATCGCATTGATTTTGATTGTCTGCTCCATTTCTGCTGAAATATGCTAAATTTGACAACCAAGGCGCCATGTATTGAAGACACAAATGTTTCAAAGGTGTATTAGACTTATTAAATCCAACAAAGAATTCGGATAAGAAATCCTGTGTAAGATGGGGTTCTGATTGCGCAAGCCTTTCACTTAAATTTACGACAAAACTTGTATTATTTGCCGGAATACATAATCCTTTAAAAGAATTATATACACTTATGATTAACAAATTTAATAGTGAGTGAGTATTTAATAATACGGCAATAAAATACCTTTTGCAGCAAGTAATTGACCACCAACGTCAAAATTAAATATGAGACTCAAAGCTACGAGTAAATTGTATGCTGCAAGTCTCAAATTTGCATCATCACTTCCTATGTTAAGGAGTGCCATATTTAATAGTGTTCCAGGGACATCATTAGGTCGAATTACTCTCTCAGTGATATTTGTGGGTTTTGCTATTTGGTATCTAGCTTTAGAAGAACGAATAGCCTTTTAAAATTAACATAAATGATTAATAGAGATGATAAAGCATCATTGGTAATAAAAATAAAAATATGATAGATACTTGAATAATAGCTTCTTTTTTTGGACTTGTAAAAGCAAGTGTTGGTTTTCCAAGGTCTTGTTTGATAATGAATTCATCATCATGCCTGTGAGTAGAAAGGACAACGTCTTCGATTTCTGAAATATGATAAACGTCATTGAGGTAACAACTTAATCCATTAAATATTTCTTGTCTTCTTTGCTAATATAATTTGAATGCATACAGTAAGTCTCAATGTTTTAAGCAAAAGAAAATTATAAAAGAAAAATTTATCCATACCGTTATTACTTGAATTGTTTCATTACTAATCTTCATAGTAACAGGAACTTGCATCCTATAATGTGAAATTCTTATTACAGGACTAAATACCTGAGGCAGATCAGTATCAAGTTGCACTGGGAATAGAACAAGAAGTCTAATTTAGTGTACACAAGCTCAAAATTTTTTTTATCATAATTTTGTCAAAAACGACACTAACTTGTTCTATTTGGCAATCTAACATCTTGAGGTGCTATATATTGATGAAGTTCTTCCAATGTGCTGAAAAAGTATGTTTTCTTACTAATTCTGCTAGGCAATGGCTGTATTTAAAACCATCGAAATTAAAGATAATAATTGATAAAAAAATCAAACAACTTTTAAATAATAATTCAATTTTAAAAGGATATTTCCTAGTTTTTTAATAAATTTCTTAAAAGAACTATTTGGGTTATAAAAGTACAAAGCTGCTAGGTTTTCGATGGCATTATATGGAAGAATTTGCAAGAATGCCTGCACCCATTGATATTGTACTTCATTTGCTTGCCCAAATTGTGTCACATCAACTAGCAGTTCATAAGATTTAGAAATATATGGCTCGATTACCTACAACAAACATATTTGTAAAGTAATATTTATTGAAATGAAACCATTGACAATAGAAATAATAATATACATACTTGAAGAATATGATACATTAAAAGATCCATATCAGTGGACTCTGCCTCGAATCGTCTCAATATTAAATAAAATACTTTTCTTCTTTCCTAAATAAGAAAAAGAAAACTTGTTAAATCAAAGATATTAGAGTTGTTTTATTCTCATTTACTACGAACCTTCGATAAGGCACCATCGTAAAATAATGATTTTGATATTATAGAATCAACTGAACGATTGGCATTACGATGCATAAACTCAGTAAAGAGTTGATGATTTGTTTCAAAATGGTGATTACTATGGCTTTTAAAATCTTTCTTTTGATTCTCAGCAGGAGGACCAAGATGAGCTAATATTGTAGAAATTTTGTCCCATGCTTTTTTGCTCGCTTGAGCTTGATCAAGAATAGTATTTGCCGAGTTGGCAGGATTTATAGACTTAACACGACGTGTCTGTAAATCTCTGGCCATTTTTTCTTGGTTCTCAAATAAATATTTATGAAGTGCCTTTCGATCCGTATCATCCAATTTACGAATATTCCCTTGATCACCCGTCCTTGTATCTGCAAATGATGGAACATTTGGCAATTTCTATGAAATAAATTCAAAATAAATGAATCATTTAATACTTGAATGTAATTTTGCGTAGTGCATAATTATACTTACGGAAATTTCTTCCAAAAATGCGGTTACTTTAACAATATTGTCATTTAAGAACTCGTTAAGAACAATCATAAAAGGTTCTTTTGCACCAAAAAGTACGTTATTTGCGAGATTTTGAATAACTTTTGTAATTAATAATAATGTCCTTCGAATTTTTAAATTTTCAATAGGTTTACATAGGTTTTCACTATCTGGAGATACGATTGCTGGATTAAAGAAGCGCAAAAACACAAACGCCCCCACTGTAGTACATTTTGCACGTGGATATTTTCCTTCAACGGAACTACCTATATAATGGCATACTTGACGAAAAGTCCTAAAAATGACAAAATCAATACATATCCTTATATTAAAACATCCTTTAATTAGCTAACGGACTTACCTAGGCATATTCGATCCGGAGTCACAAATACCATCCAAGAAAGCTTGAGCTGTGGTCTTAAGATTGATTAAATTTTTATTAATGTCCTCCCCAGGAGGAATATTATCAGAATTCAGTTCGCAGCTGAAATCACTGGGTTTACTAAGAAGATCATCTATCAATGGTTGTAAGGTATAACGTAAATACTCGGCACCGTGAATTTTAGCAAAAGCAGCCAACATGCGCGTAGCCATGCAATTGCGCCGGAATAAGTCAGACTCGTATTCTAGCCATAAACAAGATAATATTACATTAAGTTTAACAACTTTATTTTATAAATAAGAAAAAGCATCTATACCTGTACTTAAGACTTCTTTTTCAATGACGCCTTTCAATAGGGGCATAGTTTTATTTCGAGAATCAAAAACGGACAAAAGCACTCGGGAAACATCATCTATGTCAGAAACCGGACAAACTTCGCATAATGATAACGCGATATTAAGGTCTGATTCCGTCATTAGCTAAAATAAAAGATATATACAAATGATATATATAATGATATATATATAATGGTATATATAAATGATATATATAATGATATATATAAATGATATATATAAATTATATATGTAAATGATATATATAAATGATATTTATAAATAATCAATTTTTAATTAAACTATATCTGATAATGCTAAACATATTTTATACAATATATATATACCTCAACAAGTCTATCGTATCGATCATTCATTGCATTTTCTGCAAGACCCTCGAATTCAGTACCTTGATTAAGAATATTGGTAAGGACTTGCATAAATGCAGTTCTAGTCTTGGTGTCTTCATGATATCCCATTGATAGTGAAAATTTCAGCCCAGAGTCCACATTAGCACTAAGCAAATTGCTTAAAGCTAAAATTGTATAATCTTTCAAAGGTCCTAAGTCCTTTACATATTCCCTAGACTATATAATTGAATAATTCTATGTGAACTGTTATCAGATACTACACAAGTATATATATTTAAGTATTTTGAATTTATTTTTACCCTGGTTAGCAACATTTGTAAATCCTGATTATTTCTCGCTGAATGTGTTCCACTATCAATAGCCTATAGTATCAAGACTATAAGTTTTTTGGAAAAGAAAAAAAAGATCGACAAACAAAACGAAAACATGCCTCAAGAATTCTGCATCTGTTTAGTAACTTAATAAAGAATGAAAAATATTTAAAAAAAAGCCGAGATTTTACACCACTAATTTCAGCTTCATGCACTGTTTCTGATGGTTGTAATGGTAATTGCGCTAATAGTGAAACAATTGTTTTTAAGCATGCTTGGTCCAAATCTCGGTGTAACCTTTCACTCTTATTTGAAGGATTTTCGGTATTGCCTTGGCCATCTGTTCTCTATTAAAGTTTATAGTATCAATATTTTAATCCCTGTAAGCATTAAATAAAGAAATTATCAAAAGTACCATTGAGTAATCCGAAGTCCATTCAATAAATATTTCCAGCAGCCTATTACGCAATACTATTTCTTGGCGAAGTGTTATATAGTCCTTTTTTAACATTAACGTATCTGCTAATTGACACATTCTCTTTTTAATCCGTAATGCAACATGACCCGCACCCAGTCGATTTAAATATCGAGCAAAAGATAAAACTAGTCCTCCAAGGTCTAGCGCATATAAATTTTCAGATGCATCTTGAATACGATCTAAAATGAGTTTTAAAACGGATATAGCCTGTTCCACGGCAAGTGTGTTTTTGTCTGTTGTATATACATCTCCTTCACCATCAAAAAATTGAGATACAATTGATTCAACATGCTTAAAGAGAATTACATATAGTCTTGGACTCAATTCCGAGCCGAGAATTTCTTTAACACTTTCGCGAACATACACAGAATCGCATACGAGCAAATCTACCATATCATGAACGTATTTTTCAACCATTACATGATTTGATTCTTGCGATGTAGTTGAACCATTTATTTGTTTGTCAAAAACGCAACACCCTCCTAAAGCCGCTAAAAATCCAGTATAATTGTGCCATTCCGTCATTTGTGACTGTTATCAAGATTAAACCCACTTTTAATATTTATGAAATTACTCTAAAATTTTTAAATGTAACATTATTTAATTTACCTCAGATATTGCGTTAGCATTTATACCTATATTTCTTACTGAACCACCCCAGGGAATGAGACCTCTCTCTCTTTCAACAGGTGGTGGATCTTCAATTGGCCTCGCAATCAATCCAGTAAGTGATTTCCAACGTTTATATGCCTCTTCCCACGCAGCAAGATTACCAGTAGTAGGTACTTTCATTAAACGTAATAACCTGCGGATACGCTTCTGCTGTGCCATTCGGCCTAATGTATTTATATATTATTATTGCACTTTATTTTTTATTTTTTTATTTTATTTTATTATTATTTTTTTTTAATTGCAGCAATAGTATTAGATTATTTTACCTGGAACTACGTAAGACGACGAAGACAATTCTAAATATACATCCATATTTTCTACAATTGGTAATTCAGATGGAGGTGCTGATTGTACATCAACTTCATCAGACATAAGTTCCGTAGTCAACTGAGCTTCAATACATAAATGACGGAAACAATTCACCGCCATTTGACATATATCCGTATCTGCAGAACACAATAACACTAATAAAGCAATTTCCAATGCAACATTGCAACCGAGACGTTCAGGTGCATTAATTCCAACATTCGTTTCATCCTATTTGGTATGAATTAAATAACGAACTTTTAATAATATAGATTTACTGGTTATTCAATTAAAACTAGTTATGACATACCTTATGAGCTTTCAGAAATTCGTTTCGACGATTGAAGAGTTGAAGTAAAAGTTCAAGCAAATACTTTGTTCCTTCATCACGTTCTTTGAAATCCAAAATTTGTCGAGAAATAACGAGCATTACTTGGGAGCTTTTTTTTTTAAAAAAAATAAATAACAAATAGAATGATTAATAAATTGATAAATTAAGATTTAAATGTTCAATATAATATCTTTCTTTACCTAATTGTCCAAAAATTACGCATTTTTCGATCCTTTGGACCCCATTGTTCAATTAGTTCCATATTATGCAATTCTAACAAAGTTTCTGCTGCAGTGGTCCGAATTGCACTATTATAATCATTAACGCATAGAGTCATTCCATGAATAACCAACCGAATCTCCTCAGGGTTTTCATTAGGATCACTATACTGTTCGAAATAAATTCAATAAATTCAATTAAAATATGAAAATGTAAAATTTTAACAAACATACTAACCACAAGAGCAAGCATAGGATCCGATTTGTATAACTTCAATATATTTAATATTATTTCCATTTTTTCATTCAACTCATCTGCTCTATCTCTTGGTAACCTCCTTCTTCTTGGATCATTATTTCTATCTCGACTAGCAATGTATTGATGAAATAATTTACGTAAAGGTACAGCAAGAATTGAATATACCGAAGAAAGATGCGGATTCCAAGGAAACCTATTTTCCTATTAGAATTAGAGAATCATATTAATAACCAAAAATTTATAGCAAAGATTTATTACAAAGATTTATCACAGGGATTTAGCATAAATTTAATAGTAATAAATATCTTACCTCTGAAGCGATAGCATAGCAACTTTTCACTAACACTAATTTAAATGTAGTAGGTGCAGTTTCAGCTAAACAAACTGGAATCAAATTTTCTAAAGTTTCTTTATTTAATCTGAATAAAGCTGTCAAACACTCAGTCATAAGTTTTTGATCAATTTGTTGATCACTTGTAAATGGTCTCCCAGGATCAAATAATTTCAACTATATAAGATAAAAAATATGATAAATAATATATATATATATATATATATATATATATATATATATGTATGTATGTATCTAAAGTTTATAAAAAATTTATTTTAAATAGCTAACTTTACCTGTAGATCTTTTTCAATTTCAGGAACTAATGACCTTAAAGCGGAAGCTTCATTCTTGGCAATATAGGTGGAAGCTTTACATATATCGACATAACATACTGCAGCGACATCAGCAAGTCGAGGTTTCTTTAAGGAATTTCTTAAAGCCTCAAGAAACGTTGCCTGAAAACATACGGATAATAAGCAAATAATAATAATAATAATAATAATTAAAAGATTTTAAAAATTTAGATAAGGAAATACCTTTTTTGACGTTAAGGAAGGACGTTCAATCATAGAAGCATTCAAAAGAATATCAGGGCATAATATTAATAACATAGTTTGTAATGGCCAAAAAGTAGCTTTACGACGATTATTATCAGCAAGACTATGACAAATATCAAATAAAATTTCAGGACCACCATCCAATCGTTTTTGGCTTTGACATAGATGTACAAATTCAGCAGGAAAAACTTCAATCCAATTCCAAATAGCTTTTCGTAGAACATTGGCCATTACAGTTTGAGCGGATTTTTTAAGATGTAAAAATGAACCACATAATTCTTTAACAAAAAATTATTTATTATTTTATTAGCATATAATATATATAAATATATATTTATAAATAATAAATAAATTAATAAATAACTAAGGTTATCAAGAATACCTTGTAAAACCATGGACAACCTTTTCGAATTTAGGTCAGAGACCTCTAATAATTTTAATTCAGCAGTTTCAGGCCAATCATCATTTGTTGAAGTTAAATACCCAATACGATTTTTAATTCTAGAGAAAACTACATGCCAATTTGAAGCACTAATATAAAATATAACACGTCCAGCATTTTTATAAATTTCAGAAATGATATCATGAGTAGCAGCGGAAAATTGAACATTAGGGTTATTAGGTTGTTCTCTTTGAGGTTGACTACTTGAAGGACCATTTGGAATATTTGGGTTATTATCTTCATGAGTTACAAATTGATGAAGGAATCTAGATAGTACGCTCAAAATGTATTTAGCAAGTGGATCTTCCAAGGGTGGAGGATCATCCCACGACCTTGGTAATTTCTGTTGTTTTTGATCAATTTTTACAGGTTGAGGAATATTTTGAGTTGTAGGAGAGGAGATAGAAACAGGATCATTTATTGAATTATTAGTAGATGGAATCATTTGAGCAGCTTTTGACAGGGTTTCTATCTCACGCTGAGCTCCTCTATAATATTTCCAATGATTTGTCATACAAGCGGATAGAATTTTTAGGATGAATAACTGAGATTGAAGAACATCAAAAGGGACGAAATCTTCCAAGACCATTGACGATGACTATTTAATTGAAAATTTTCACTTAATAAATTAATAAAAAATTATCTTTTCTTATTTAATAAGCCAGGTATTCGGATTTCACTATAACCTTTCTTACAAAATAATAAAGATCTTGAAATTGATAGAAGAATAGCAAAAATCATGGCATAATTCATAAAATCGTTCATTGATGCCATATCAACAAAAAATAAAATAAAATAAAATAAAAAAAATAAAAAAAAAGATAAAAAAAATAAAATAAAAATAAAATAAAGAATATAAACAATAAGAATAATAAATACCTTGGATATAGTCTCTAATAGTTGTGTTAAATTATTAGCTATAGTGCTAAGTTTATACCTCGATAAATCTATTATTGAGTTTACGGTTTGTAAGATAAGGGGATCTGATTCCAATACATCTAGTTTTTTTCCACTATTACATGGTAACTATTCAAATGTCGAGAAAATTAGAATTAATTGATAAAATTAAGCAATAAAATTCGAGAATTATTTAATTTACCTTAAGACTTATTCTATTTATCAATGATAGTATTAATTTTGTATCTCCGTTCATCTTGGTAATTTTCTTACACTAAAAAATTAAATTTCCACTTGCTATCTAGGTATTTAATTCGAAAAGTCGGGTAACTTTGGTAATAACACCAAAAGAAAGAGTGTCAAAAGATTCTACAGGGAGATAGTTTGTTAAGAAGGGAAAAGTAAGAGAAAAGACATGGCTTGTTAAAATTAACAGATAAGGTTGATACGTACATAGGTACCAATGTCGTACTAGCACACGTAAGTTGGTGCCTGTGTTACATAGCAGCTCATTGGCTAGAATATTTGACATATTAAATGTGAACCGAAAGATCAACCGAAAGAATTGACTTTTAGATTTATTAAATACATGTGCTAGTCTTGTTTACTAAAACTATTACTGGAAAATCTGTTTCCATTCAAGAAAGAATAAGCTATGATTGGTACATCAATGTAGGACAATAAAAATTGCTACTACTTTATTCATAAAACAGTTTTTGAAGTTTCACAACAGACAATGCAACGGGTTTTGAAAAAAATACTGGACTTGACGCACTAACTGACACTTTCCTGGTTTTGAATCAAACCCGATACTTTTGGTATGAAATCATCAATTGACGCGTCTGCAACCCAACTTGTTTACGTTAATAAGAAACAAGGGTCTTGCTGGAGTATAACGATATGCCATAGTATGCATTATTAAGCATTTAAATTCAAATTTATTAAACATCCAAATAAATATGTACATGTGTGCTATTCCCTGGAATGACATCATGATGTTCGATCAAATTCTTTCTCTAACTTATTCTCATGTCCCGTGCGTTTTATAATAACTATTGTATGATGTGCCAAAGTATTAGGCGCTTGGATCAAAAATTGATATATATACCATAGGAAGTTTTTTAATAATTTTATTTCAACTATAACTCAACGTGGATGGTAAAATACCACCAATAACTTATTCGTTTATAATAAGTTCTACGTTGCGTGATTTAAGATTTTGAAATGTTGAAACAATTCAAGTTTACTGCGCCATTATCATATTAACTTTTTATATTTACAGTATGTATTAATAAAATTAGGCATCGTAAATCGTATACGTACCAGGTATGTATAAATAATCGTAACTATACCATATATAGTATCTATTAATATCTGTTGGCGTTATTAACAGTAAATAAATAATTGCATATATATATGTCTAGCGTTAGCGCTAGTATTTATTTTTCCCTTTTCTAAGCTAGACCCACTCTTGTTCCATTGTCATGTGATTCAAAGCATATTCTTGGCGCATCTCGAGGAACCCAACATAAAATTATTGTAATTCAAGAGCGGTTAAACCGTTTTCAATGACTTTAATAATTCTTAAAAGTTTCACATTCTCGAGATATCAATGCCCATTTAAATAACCTAAAAACAGCTGATTAGCGATCAGGTTTACAATAAATAGAGTTCACGTACTCAAAGAAATTTATTATCAAACCTTTAATTACCGTTACAGTAATTCGATTCTATTTTTTTAGGCATCATTGTATTATTGATTAAATATATAAATTTATAATACATGAAATATATGTCGCATTATTATTTATTATTGAATAATAAATGACATAAAATTGTTACTTTGAACACCTTAATTATCATCCATTAATTATATTCTATCAAAGAAATTAGTCTTAGTCAAATACTTATAAAAATTTGATTAATGCTATGCTATACATGCCAGTCGCGGTTGTGCCGAAAGTAGAAATGAAGCCGCAAGTCCTAATTTATGCCGCAATCGAAACAAGCTAAAATTATTAACGTAGTGTATAGTTATGTAATTTACACGTGACAATTATTAATACTATTGCTATGAACTCTTTATTTCTTATTTATTATTATGAAATACATTTACTTAATAATGCTCAAATATTTCGGCTTTCCACTCGCATTTTGCACCATAATCTTTGCGTTTTTCTTTTTGGATATAATAATTCCACACTTCTTTCGGTGGTTGTATTTTTAGATGACATAACTTGCATATTTGTATAAAGTAAAGATTATTAATAAATCAAATTATTTAAATAAATAAAATATACTTTTATTTTTTATTACATCACTCATCAATCAGGGATATATCAATTACCGTATTTCTGCGACATGTGTACCCGGAGTATTATGCTATGTACCCGGGTACTCATATGGGTTAACATTGCCCGGGTATATACCGGTAAGTATGATTGATACCTTCACGCTTATACTGTATACCCGGGTATAAATCAAATTTTGGTATCCGCAGGGGGCTAAGGTTAACAATTAGGTGGCCGGATTTTGTATTGCCGGTAATTTCTAAATTAAGGTTAGATTTTCATATTCG
>CAJVPY010001363.1:0-19779 GCA_910591965.1 Dentiscutata erythropus | reverse complement strand
GACCGTAATTCTTGCGCAATATTACGGGCCGTAATATCTTACGTAAGATTACGTTTATATAATTTGCTGATGTAGTTATAGAATTAAAATAAAAAATTTTATCAAGTTTGGTTTAATAGTTGTTGAAATCTTTTGATTTAAAATTTTAAAAAAACTCACTAAAAACAATTTGCTTGGTTTCTACTAGTATCTCCATATAATTTTGAAAATTAGATATAAAATAGAATTAGTTGAAAACTTATTAAAAATTAGCTAATATCAGTTATATGAGTATAATAAGTAATTATGTTGCCATTGAAATGGAATAGGAATTAAAAAAAAATGAATACAAATTATTCAAGTGATATTAAAGAAATATTGGAAAAATGTAGAAGGTAATGGCCTGAATAGACTGGATTGTGCTATTGAGATGGTATAAGTTTAGTTAAATATAAAAGGAAAGTATTTAGATAAAATTTGAAATATATTGAAAGTTGCAATTCAAATAGTAAAAATAACTCTAGAGATTGTGATTGAAATAGAAATAAAGATCTGAACCAGTTGTAAATTCAAAATCCAAATTGGATTTATAATATTTAAGCTAAACTGGGTTGAATTTAATTGTGTTGTATATAGTATAGTGGGCAGCAAAAGTGACGCCTGATCTGCAGATCGATGCACATGAGTAAATAAAGGGGTTTGATTTGCCCCAAAATGAAGTATTTTGTGTCAATTTTTTTTTGTTTTTTTTGCTCCTTTGACATCTAGAAAACAAGGCTAAAAGAAAAAATATATATATTTTTTGATATACTATGTACACAAATGACAGACAAAGAAAAGGGCATGATACTTGCTTTTATTCAAAGTATGAGTACAAAGCAAGTTGCTCTCAAAATTGGCTGTGACCCAATGACAGTACAAAGGTTTCTAAAGAAGTACAGGGAGACAAAAAATATTAAGAATTTGCCTCACTCTGAACATCCCCCTGTTCTTAAAAATGAAGAAAAAAACGCAATAGTGAAAAAAGCGTTGAAAGAGAGACACCAGCCCCTATGCAGCATTATCAAGGATTTAAACCTACAATGTAGCAAGAGGACTGTAGCTAGAGCCATGCACAGCTTCGGAGTACATTTCTGCATTGCTGTGATGAACCCTTTTTTGTCTGAGAGCAACATAGAAGGGCGCAAAGATTGGTGTACAAAAAATTTGTACAGAAACCTGTACGAGTGGTGGCATATCATTTTTTCAGATGAAATAAGTGTTGAAGTAGATAAACAATCTCATCAGGTTCAAGTGTGGTGTTGTGCAGACGAACGGTATAAATATAAGTGTTTGTTACCGAATTTTAAAAGTGGTAGGGTGTCAGTAATAGTGTGGTCATGCTTTGTTGGTGAAATCAAAGGTCCCATGGTTTTTTTTAGTGATTATAAAGGTCCCAAACAAAAAATTACTAAAAAAATTTACATCAAGGTTCTCGAGGACAATCTCGTACCATTTGTTGCTGCTGTGCGTCCATTGGTTAGGTCAAATCTAATATTTCAGCATGACAATGCCACTATACATAAAGTAACAAAATGGCTTGATTTAAAAAAAATCAAATATATGACTTGGCTGGCATGATCCCGATCTAAACCCAATTAAGAACCTTTGGAAGATTGTAAAAGATGATATTCAAAATTGGGAGAACTTTCCAAGAGATGCAGATGAACTTAAAATAGCTATTAGAGAGTTATGGTCAAACTTTGATACGTCAGTTCTTCAAGCTCTTGTAGAGTCAGGACAATGAAGAATCAAAGAAGTAGCCAGTGTGGAGGGACATTTGTCTAGATATTAAATAAATATAAAAAAAAAATCTTATATATATAGGGTAGAAATTTTATTAATAAAAAATTTCCATTTTGAGTGAAATTTGGGCGTCACTTTTGCCACCCACTGTACATATTTTTGTCAGCTAGCAATAATTCAAATTGGCTAAAATAAAAATGCTAAATTTACATTATTTTCTGGCTAGTAAAAAAATCAAAAATCGAATTAATCAATTAGTTGATTGACAACTAATCAAAAAAGTAATTATTTATAGTAATTAAACCAAAAAACTTAAATTTAAAAGGATTAGATTGGATTTTAGTGTTTAAAGAAAATAAAAAGATATACTTTGTATATTTAATAGTAAAATTAATAAAAAAAAGTAAATAGCATACCAAATTAGAACAAACCAACATATCGATATTAGTTTGGATAATGAGTGGAATTACCTATTCGATACAAATCACCATATTAGTTTTTTGAAAAGGATTATTATATTGAAAAAATAGGATGTCAAAAAAATGAGACATCGAAAAAAATGGGATGTTGGAAAAATTGTGATGTTGGAAAAAATGGGATGTTGGAAAAAATGGGACATCGGAAAAAAAAGAAAAGAGGGTTTTTTTTTTTTTTTTTTTTTTTTTTTTTAAGTTTTTTTTTTTGTTTTTCCTTAGCCAATTTTTTTAAACTTGTCTTTCTTTCTCTTATTTTTTTAACCCACTCTTTTTGAATTTTTATTTATTTATTTTTTTTCTTAGGATAGAATGAAACCCATTATTATCTTCGGTCTGATTTTCTACTAAATACAAAATACATAATACATATGTATATAGTATAAAGATCTACAAATAAAGCTAACTTGGGCCGGAATGGTCACTTAACTCAATAGTATTCCTCAAATTCCTCCAAAGCTTCGTTCCAATTACAGATAGACTTCGCTGCTACACAGCTCGTCCATCCTTCAAATAGCAGGCATGGGTGTTATTTCGAATTTTTGTCTGAATTAAGCTTAATTCTGGCCAAAATTCGAAATAACGCCCATGCCCGCTATTTCTCGAGAATTTACGGTAAGTACTATTAATCAGTATTACTGTGCAGTATACACAAAAAAATACTGTATAAAAAATTTTTCTTGCACAGCCGAATTTTCAACACTGCTATTTCTTTTCGCAGTGGCCCTGTTTTTTTTAAGTCTGCCAGCGATTAAGTTATTTCCAAATTGAGTGAAAACACCGGAACCAATAAAAATCATTATTATTTTAATAATATAAATTTGCTTAAAATATTAAAGCTAAATATGAAAAATAAATAAATTATTTTACATTCTAAATTGACACAAAGAAATGAATAAAGAGATATTATTTTAATGTGAAGTCTATAAAAATTTGAATCATAAATTTAATTCCATTTTATTCATGAATTCGTAAAAACTTAAATTAATGCTGTAATAGATAACGCAAGATTTTTTACAACTTCAAGTAGTACATAATATCCATTACTGTCCTTATAATAAATTCATTGGTCAGGTGAGAGTCATTTGACACAAGACCACTATATTTGGGCTTGTAAAGAAGCTTAACTTTTTTTTAAAAGCAAATCATCGGGATAGCCTATGTGTATTTATTTATTTACATGTTCATCACTGTATCATTGTCAATATTACTGTTTTTGATAGTAATTAAAAAAAAAAGATTTCACAAAAATTTAAACTTGATTACTAATTTGTTAGTTAATTCTTTCTCTGTCTTTTTTTCTCTTTTTTTTTTTTTTTTTTTTTTTACGTTATGAATATGTCCGAATTACCAAGAGATTGGCTTGAAGTTGCTATTGATGAAAAATTTATGAAATTTTTTGAATTTAATTCTTTCGATGATATGAAAATAATTGGTAATGGTGGATTTGGTACTGTGTTTAGCGCCCGTTCAAAAGATATTGAAAAGACCATAGCTTTGAAAAAGTTAAATCGTGGTCTTCCTAACGATAGTGGGAGTTCATATGATGGTTTTAAAGGCGAAGTACGAACCTTTTTTATTGATTTACATTAGTTTAATTATTATGCTTAACATTCTTAACGTAGTCTAATATCCGCTACAATGTTTTTAAAAGGTTAAAAATATTATAAAAATTGCTCATCATGATAATATTGTTCGATTTTATGGAATAACACGAGGTACGTTGATTTTAAAGACTTCTCTGAATATAGCTTCTCTGAAGCTTGACCTCTCAGAAGTCAGAAGCCCCGAGCTGATAAAATTCAGATAATTTTAATTCATTATCCTATCTCGGCAATGTGATCATCATGATAATGAATTGTCGACCTTCCAATGGTCGAAATTAAACAATCAAATATTTAATTATTGAAAATTTTAATGCATTTACAGAGGTAGATCCTGAAACAGAGACTTACTATATGGTTCTTGAATATGCGAATAATGGTGATCTTCGGTGTTATTTGCGTGAGCATTTTTCTGAACTAGATTGGTTGAAAAAGATTAGAATGGCAAAAGAAATTGCTAGTGGGATTAATTGCTTACATGGTGCAAACATTGTTCATCGAGATCTAGTAAGTTATGTGTGTTCTGTTGTCTCTATTTTATTTCTATTTTATTTCTATTTTATTTCTATTTTATTTCTATTATTTTGTCATTTTTTATTATATATTAATAACTTTAAAAAATTTACTCTATTTATTACTGTAGCATGATAAGAATATATTAGTGCACGATGGTAGATTAAAGATTACTGATTTTGGCATATCTAAACCTTTAGAAAGTAACACTGAATCTATTAATGTTGGAACTTATGCTTATTCTGACCCACAATACCTCCAAAATTCAAGGTTTAAACGGGGAAAACCTTCTGATATTTATAGTCTTGGCATGCTTTTCTGGGAAATATCAAGTGGTATTCCTCCTTTTAATAAATTATCAAATCCTGAAATAGTTTTACATGTTGTGGCCAATAAGCAACGTGAAATTCCAGTTGATGGAACTCCATCAGAATTTATTGAACTTTATTGTGAAGCTTGGGATTGTGATCCAACCAAACGCCCTACAATTTCTGAAATTCGTATTAGACTAGATAATATTAAAATACCGGTTGAACAAGTTGATAGTAATAGTGATCACAATAATAAGATTGATAGTGCTCCCATTGAAGACTTTAATTCAATAGGTTCGTTATATTTAATTGATCATTCTTTATACAGTAAATGCATTATCTAAACCCATTTTCAATAACTTTTAACAAATTTATAGATGTACGATTTTCTGAATTACGAGTTGTTGTCAGTGAAGAAATTCATGAGATAAACGATAAATCTCTTGAAGATGCAAATGAACAATTAAACATTAATCCTAATAATGCAAAGGCATTAAGAAATCGTGGAATAATTCATCGTAAAATGGGCAATTATGAAGAATCTCTCCAAGATTTAAATAAATCATTAGATATTGAATCAAATAATGCTAATGCTTTAAGAAATCGTGGTGAAACTTATCGAATGATGAGTAGATTTAAAGAATCTTTAGATGATTTAAATAAATCTTTAAAAATTCAACCGGGAAGCGCTTTTGCTTTAAGAAATCGTGGTGCAACTTATCGTATGATGAATAAATATAAAGAATCACTTAAAGATTTGAATAATTCATTAGAGATTGAACCTGATGATGCATTCACTTTAAAAATTCGTGGTGAAGTTTACCTATTAATGGGTAAATATGAAGAATCTCTCTTGGATTTAAATAAATCTTTAAAGCTTAGTTCAGATGATATATTTGCGTTAATAAACCGTGGAACTGTTTATCGAAAAATGGGAAAACTTGATAAATCTCTTGAAGATTTAAATAAATCATTAGGAATTGATCCAAATAATTTAGAATCATTAAGAAATCGTGGAATAACTTATCGAATGATGGGAAAGCATGATAAATCTCTTGAAGATTTAAATAAAATATTAGAGGATATTGATCCAAATAATATTGATTCATTAATAAATCGTGGAATAACTTATCGTATGATGAGCAAACATAATGAATCAATTGAAGATTTAACTAAACTATTGGAAATTGAACCAAATAATGCAGAGGCATTAAGAAATCGTGGAATAACATATCATATAATAAACAAATATGAAGAATCACTTGAAGATTTGAATAAATCATTAGAAATTAAATCAAATAATTCATTTACATTAATAAATCGAGGTGCTACTTATTTCAAAATGGGTAAATATAAAGAATCTCTTGCTGATTTAAATAAATCATTAGAAATTGAATCTAATGATGCATACGCATTAAGTATTCGTGGATTAACTTATCACATGATGAGTAAATATAAAGAATCTCTTGCTGATTTCTCTAAATCATTAAAAATTGAGCCAAATGATGCAAGAACATTAAGAAATCGAGGCGAAACTTATCGTATGATGGGTAGATATGAAGAATCACTTGCTGATTTAAATGAATCTTTAAAAATTAAACCAGATGATCCTTTTGCGTTAAAAATTCGTGGTGCAACTTATCGCAAGATAGCTAAATATAAAGAATCACTTGTCGATTTAAATAAATCAATAGAAATTAAACCAGATAATGAATGGGCATTAATAAATCGTGGAGTAACTCATCATATGATGGGAAAATATAAAGATTCATTAGGAGATTTTACCAAAGCATTAGGAATTGATCCAAATAATGTATGGGCATTAAGAAATCGTGGAGAAACTTATCGTATAATAAACAGATATCAGGAATCCCTTGCAGATTTTAATCTATTATTGACAATCGAACCAAATGATGCTTGTGCAATAAGAAATGTTAGTGAAATTAACCGTATAATGGAAGAAAAGAAACATTCTATATTTAGATTTTTGCATAGAAAAACTTCATGACATATATAAATAATATATTTTTTATTTTAATTTTTAACTAATCATTTATTTGTTTATATAATTTGTTCTTTTTCTTTTGTTTATAATTTATCATTAGATAGACAATATTATTCTTTCCTTAAAAAAAAAAAAAACTATGTAGAAATCATTGGTTTATTGTATATAAAGTTCATATAATACATTATTCGGCAATAAATTTATATTAAAATTTCTTGCAAAATTTTAGGTTAGACAGTTGTTATACTAATCATCTTCTAATTCAAATCCTGGCGTGATCGTTATTCTTACAAAAATCGCTTGCTTTGATTAATTACATCTCACTATAATAACTGAGTTATTATAGCTTTTGAAACTCTGAAGCCATAGGACCTGATATTTATAATTACTAGCTATTCCTTTTACATTTAACGGATGGCGGTTCATTTTCGTTATGTGTCATGTTCGTAGCTGACTCCATTACATTAAAGAGCACACCAAAACGATTCAAAGATTATAATTCATAAGTATATCTTTATTAGTTCACAAACTACTAAAGTTTAAAATTTACTGTTTTGTTATCGTTATATCTATTACGTATCAATACACAGTTTCCGATCGTGATTTGATTGGCTAGTCAATTTCTGCGCATGATTTTACATATTACTCAAAATAATCTGTTTTTATTTGCACGCGTATCTACGCATAATACAGGAATACAGAACATGCGAATAGCAAGCGAAATAAACGCAAAGCTGTAAAGAGAATAAAAAAAACACCTTTTATTTAAAGCGAAAAAAAAACGCATATCTGACTGTACGCCTAGGAGAATTATAAATACTATAAATAATAGCGATAGTAATGCATGATTTTTAGACATAAATATCTATGATTCGACGCAAATTTGTATACGTATTACTCCGATTTTAATCACTGATCATCAAGATGGGAGAATTTTTTAATCATCGAGTCGACGTGAAGTTAGCAGACCGAAAAGATGCTAAACAGAGGTAATATGCCTTCGTAAAACCAGTAACAGTAACAGGGCCAAATTTACACGATCAAGTCAGGGCACAATCAGGCTCAGATAAGTAAGATTTAAATAACCTTCCGTATACAGTAATCACTAACTCAATAAGGGCTGCTGTGAAATAAAGTAGAATTCAAGGGCAGTGATACTGATCCTGCACCAACAATCATCAATCCCAGGAGACTGCCATTTTCATAATTACATTTTCATAATTACAGGTTTTGTATACCAATTTCGGACATTATAGCAATCAAATTCGGACATTATAGCAATCAAATTCGGACATCTTAGCAATCAAATTCGGACATCGATATCGTCATCTAGTGGTCCAAATCACACGATGTTGGTACCATTTGACCAGGGACAGGGAATACTTCTTTTATCAAATTACGAATTTTATGATGATAACGCCAATTATTCCAATTATTCAATTTTATTCCATTTTATTCTGATATCACCAAAAAAAAAGCTTTTTAGCCAACCCAAATTTAATTTTCAAAATAATTTTCAATTTCCGAAGATTATTACGTGATTAATAGCGAGATTTGATTGACTATAATTTATCATTTTATTCCGTTTTATTCTTAATGGAAGTATTCACCGTCCCTGCATTTGACTCGTCTTAACAAGACTAGTTGAATGGTACCAACATTGTGTGGTTTGAACCACTAGATCACGAGATATCGCTGTCCGAATTTGATTGCTAAGATGTCCGAATTTGATTGCTAGAATGTTCAAATTTGATTGCTACTATGTCCGAATTTGATTGCTACTATGTTCGAATTTGATTGCTATAATGTTCGAATTTGATTGCTATAATGTTCGAATTTGATTGCTATAATGTTCGAATTTGATTGCTATAATGTTCGAATTTGATTGCTATAATGTCTGAATTTGATTGCTATAATGTCCGAAATTGGTATACAAAACCTGTATAACCACCGAATATCTACATCACATGTTCATATTGACGTCCAGCTTGCATTATACAGGTGGAAAACCGTTAAGCCACACATACTCAACTACTTATGGTAATTCCCGGCGGATATTAATTGAAATCCTTTCTTAGTTTTAATTACGAGTCAACAATTCAAAAAAACCAACACCAATCACGTGAAACCTATCCAACCATAGAGGCGTTTACATAAATTATCTAAAACTCCACACTAAACCTTCCTAAACCATCTTATTACTTCATATTCATATTCATTTCTGGCTATTAGCTTAGTCTACAAGACTCCAACATGATACACATGCCAACATTTTTCGACAACTATTTTGACCGACATTTGGATAAAACTATAATTTCTTAGTTATAATTTGAATAACTAAGTTTCAAATGATATACTTGTGAATTAAGTAAATTGAAGACAACTATCCCTTTTGACATCAATTTCGTACAAAAGAACATTTAATTTCATACAAAATAACATTCAATATGACATTTAATTTCATACAAAATGACATTTAAATTCGTACAAAGTGACATTCAAATTTGTACAAAATGACAATTAAAATAAGAAATGACAAAATAAGTTTGATTAAATTGTGATATCTCGTGATATAGTAATCCAATATAGATGATTTCGGTACCATCCGAATCCTCTCGATGAGACAACTCGAATAGTATCAAAAGTACCTATGTTGGATTACTAAATCACGAGATATTGCAATTTAATCAAACTTATTTTAATCGTCATTTTGTACAGATTTGAATGTCACTTTGTACGAATTTAAATGTCATTTTGTATGAAATTGAATGTCACTTTGTATGAAATTGTATGTCATTTTTGTACGAAATTAAATGTCATTTTGTACGAAATTGATGTCAAAAGGGATATGATAATAATCTCGAAGATTAGGGAGGATGTGCTCTTCTTGTCAATAATCTTTAGATCTTACAAGAAAAAGGTTAAAAGATTAAATTGACCTCAAAGGAGTGAAGGCATTATTAGACGTACTCAGCTCAAATAATTTTATCACTACTTGTGGGAAAACATTAGTGGTTTACAAAAACTTTTACCTTGACTTCTTTAGATTTTTCAAATATTCATTATTCAAAGTTCTTTGCACGAATAAAGCCTTTGTTTTAAATAATTTAACTTGTTCAGAAGTTAATTCTGCAGAATAATGCATTAATTTATTATATCTTAAAAACTTTGAAATCAACCTGTGGAGGGGAAGATAATTCATTTTGTGAAAATAATATTTTAAACACTTAGATATTTCGCAAAAATCTGCTTTTGTATCTAGTTTGATTCTTGGCATAAATTATGCTTTATATAATTTAGATATTCAAATAATTGTAAATTACAACTAATATAAACTGCATTCGTCAATAAAATTCAACTCCGGCATGTCAACCCGAATTATTCCAATTTTGAACATGCGTGCAATGCTTTTCGCTTCTGTACGTACGTACGTGCATTTCATAACAGATACAAAATTGGGATATAGAGATTATGTACGGTACGATTAAAATCTTGTACTGTATGGTATGGTACGGTAATATAAAAATAGTGTACTGTACGGTATAATAATGATACATCTACTTTTTTTTAACCTTGACGTGTGATGCTGGACAATCGAGCGCGCAGTCGCATGATGTTCCAACCTTACAATTCTCCGGAAATTTCAAATTTATTTTTCTATTTTTTCGTGCCTTTGTAGATCCCTTTTTTTTTAAAATATTGCTTTTTTTTGAAAGGACTTTCTTAATTGCTTTCTAGGAAACAAAATTAGTGTATTTTGAAAATAAATTTGACTACTTAATAATAATCACGAACAGATCAAATGAATTGTAAAACTTAAAATTGAATTACACAAATGAAATCGAATAATATAATATACAAAATACAGTATATACTTTCCAAACTCAACATATATAATTTAAAATTTTACAGTTCATTATGTGTCAGGGCTTATTATAAAAAAAGCTTATTATAGAAAGCTTCAGTTAGGTGGATTTATAAATGAACCTTATTCATAACCAAATTTACACAAAATAATTCAAATGAAACAATAAAAGATTGTAGAATTCTAAAATATATTCCAGATTAAATAACGGGAAGAACAAAACTCTCGACACAGTGAAGATTCGATATGGTGAAGATTTGAATTACGGAATTATTAAACTATTTAGATCCAACTTTCTTTATAACAAACATCTCTATAATGAACTCTGGAAATAATGTAATAAAAAAAATTTTAAATTATATATTAATTCGGTAGGAGTTATGGTTCTTAAGAAAAATAATACCTTTATATAAATAACTTTTCAGAACCAGCGTTTGTTATGGAGAAAGCTGACTGTTTATAGTTTCTTTCGATATAGGCTGTAGTAAATATTTTTTCTCAATCTGAGGATTACATTATAACAAGAACGAGTTGTAATAATGTTTATCATGTATTTTCAACATAGAGACTAACTAACTTTTATTTTTTTGTCAAAATATGATAGCAAATCAAACGAATGGAAAAGAAGAAATCATGCAATTTATCTTGCATAGGTTGCGTCAGAATAAAATACAGTAATTGAGATCAGGAGGTCGAGGCTCATGTGACTGCATCCTCGATTAGTATGTACTTTACGTACGTACGTACGTACGTACTCGCACGCATTACACTTATTGCCAGTAATCACTGTACATGCAGTACTGACTAAACCATCGTACGTACTGAAATATGTATACTCATACAACAATCAGATGATAGTTCACTTTATATTTTTTGGAAAGATTATATTAAAAGGGATTAATAAAGTTGGTGAATTTGCAAACCGCGATAAAATCAGATATCCAAGTTCATGAATATTTACCACTTTAGTTCATTTTATTTTCATAAATTTAGTGCACGAGAATAAGAAAATTTATTAATCTGAGAATTCAGTGGCCACACGATGATGCGTATTATGTGCACGGACTCAACTTAAGAATCGATTTCTTATCAAAGTCCTTATTTACGGAGTCTGGGCTGAAAAAATTAGACTATTAACAGCCTTAATCTTATCCCGTGCTCAACGGCACGGGTTCTTGCTAGTAGGGATTGGAATCGGTTTATCGACTACTATGTTTAGCCGACTAATTAGTCGACTAAACATAGTAGCTTACTATAAAAATTTTTTAGTCGACTAAACCGATTCCAATCCTTATTTGCTAGTAACTATAGAGGAATATAAGAGATTTTACTATTCGATCTTGACTATGTGATACTTCGTTCCTCGAAGAGCTTTCGAATTGGTCCGTTAATCTAGAATATTGCAACACATTACGTCTTAAAGTTGCCAATAAAAAAGATCAGTATCTAAGATATAAGTGGCTGTAAATATAAGCATTAATAATGATGGACGGTACCGTACAATTAAATATAGTATCTGATCATCGTGAAAAGGTTAGAAAAAACCAGAAATATTTGTGCTCAGCCACATGCTATCCAGCGTCTAACTAAGCATTTCAAAAGGTAACTTCCCGAGTTGATACAGTATATCTTCTTTTATGTCAGACTATAACAAATTTTTCTTATAATATTCAAACATAAATATTGGACGGTATTTTTTTGAAATTATGAAAAAAAGTAACAGGAAAATCTGTTTTTAATATCTATTTTTTAACATCAAGCTTTCAAGGCTAACGATACATAATTAAAATAGCGTGAGATTACAGTATACCAACTGTCAATTCTTTGTAACGTTCATACATTCTATTATTCAAAAGATTTCTCTATTTTTACTATCAGTAATGTTTATACTACTATGTACTTTATGCTAGAAAAAATATATATATATATTATCAGCATAGGATTTATTAAATAAGGTATTGATTCTTGTAGTAATCTTAATGCGTTAACAATATAAATTTTTACCTTTAATTTGAATTATTTTATCATTTGCATCCAATACGAGGCTAATTCTAATTCTCCTATGGCGATCATTAAATTATTGTTGGCCATAGCATACTAATCGGAGTCTTATTCAAGAACTTCATCTTAAACGTTGAATAGTACTAGGTCGTAATCTACTTGGTTTTCAGGGGTACGTATTGTATGCAGTGTCCAACGGTATTCAAGGCTCGCAAATTTCGGGTGCACAAATTTCAAATATTACTTTTAGATCTACAATGATGCAATAATTCTATCCTAACCTTTTTTATCGAAAATACAGTTTTTGGCTTCTTCTAATGAATTTAAATAATAGAAATAATTCTTATTTGACAATTTCTAATAAATAAGCCTTCTTGGCTCAGTTGGCAGAGCGTCTGCCTAGTAAATGTACTCGATAGCAGAAGGTCGGCGGTTCGATTCCGCCAGAAGGCAATTTCTAACTATTTGTTTTTGTTCATTGTTACTATTCTATGGACACTTTGAATTTTGGTATGCGCGGAAGAAAGTATTCTTTAAAACCGATTTGCGCAAATTTCGATTAAATTATTTTTACTATTACAATTACATAATAGGCTTATGCGATATTATTACCTGATACAAATAGCTTTTAAGCAGTATCACTTTTAACTGCTTTCAATGGCATTATTTTTATTTTCCAATTTTCACGAAATATTCTTGCAAAAGTTACGTACACCCATTACTGGCCAAACCATTTATACCCGTCAGGTTTATATATACTTGTCAGGTTTATTCAAAATTCTGATATTCGACCAATTATAGTGTGTTCAATGCGTGCTCACACTATTTTTGTCTGATATCAGGTAGTTCACTTTAATTAAATGAAAAATGATACGATTTAAGGGATAGCTAATCTTAAAAATTTTTTCATAGCAAAGCATTCAGCTCATACTAAATTTTTATCGTAGATAGGTTAGCAGTTGACTATTTAAGACTTAACTATAATCTCTTCAATTCTCGCTACGGTGAGTTTCTATCTAGCTTTGTTTTGATAGAGAATTGGTGTTATTTTCCTACAAACGTGACAATATTAAGATATAATGCAAATGGCGAATGTTATAACTATTTCGTCAACAGAATTTCAGAGAAAGTGTTATTTTTAAGGTCTAAGGCTTAATTCAGAAAATCTGTAGATATGAGTCGAAGTTATAATCGGATTAACCTCAATGTTGTTGAGAAAAACTATAGCAGAGTACTTTTCTATAATTAAGCTATAATGAGATGCGGTGGACGAAGTCACGAGGCATCCATTTGTCACGAGATCACGACCCAAACCCATGATATCGATTGTGATTGTGCGTTGAGTAAGGGTGTGCAATTTGTAAGTTGTTAGTATCGTAAGTATGATGTATTGTGCAATGTATTGATCTATGAGTTTGATGTACTGTTTGATTAGTATCATATGTTAGTATGATGTATTGAGTGATAACGGTAGTTGTTAGTATGATGTATTGTTTGATGAAGATCGATTTGATTGATTGAGTGATGCTTATAAGCGTTTGTAAGCATGATGTATTTGAGTAGAGTATGTGCTGATTGAGTAAATGAGAGTAGTATGAGGTCATGGTAAGTTGATATATAAGGGAAGGGGTTGTTCTCTCTCTTTTGTCTTGCTGCTAGCTCGACAAAAGTCTAGCTTCATTGTTAGCCACGTGGTCAGAAAATAAATAGAATACATTTGATTGAAAATGGAAGTTTACAGGAAATACTATAACAACATTACCTACAAACAATAACTTAGAGGAAAATTTGGAATGGACCTCGCAACAAGTACTGAATATTAGTATGGATCGCTTGTTGGTAGAATTGTTGAAGATGTTGTGTAAGGGAGAAGGATTGTCAGAAGTAGGCATGAAGAAAGAGTTGGTAGAAAGGTTATCTGAGAGAATTGTAAGTAAGGTGAAAGGAAAAGAGAGAGTATAAGAAATTAGTCAGGGCAGGAAATCTTGGGATAGTAAAGTCAATACAGATTTGAACTTTGGAGTATGTGAAGGAAATTTTGATAGAAGATCGGAGGCAAGTGAAGGAAATATAGGTATATGGGGGTGTTCTAGCACCAGATTTACAGCTTGTGGCATTAGAAAGATCTTTGGAGAAAATGCTTCAAGCGACAATGAAGAAGGTTGTTGGAGAAATTAAAAGAAGTATGCAATCAGTGCAAAGTGTTGAGGAGAGTAAGTATTGGCCAAAGGAGAAAATAAATAAGCCAAGAAACTAATTTGAGTATGATGAGTGGTATAAAGTGGGAAAATTTTTGAACAATGCAATAGTAAGTAAAGATTGGGATTGGGTAATGAAAGTATGAGAAGTTATAGAAACTAGGACCTTTATGTTGAGGGTAGTGAAAAGAGAAGGATAGAATGTAGTAGCAGAAATTAGAGATTCTTCAGATAATAATCTGATAGATATGTATTTTCAGGATAAATTAGTAAATGCTAGACAGTCAGCAAAGAATAAGCAACTAAAAACAGGAGACAGTTCTAGAGCTTCTAGAGCATTGTTTACTGATGTGCTGGTTGGGCTTGGTAATGTAGCTACAAATCAAGCGGTATAGTAGCTGATATTTCACTAACCAAACTAGCAACAGTTTCAACTAAATGTGGGCTTATTTCAATTAGTTTAGCTAGTTTAGTTTCAAGCATGACTTCAGCTTATAGTAATTTGATACCAAGTCAAAACCTGTATTAACAATTGTGAGTGAATCAAGAGAGCCCAAGACCATATAGTGTTAACAGGTTTTTGAGACAAAATAGAAATCCAGGTATCATATATTTTATCTGTGAGGAGAGGGGCATATAGCATAGGATTGTCTGCAGAAGAAGTCTGGACAGCCCTTAAGTAGAACAAAATCAGAAAGTAAAAAGAGTTGACTACACTTAGAAAAAGGATTTTTAGAAGAAAAGGTGGTGAGAAGAATTTATCAAGAGGTGGCAGTAAGGTATTGAAAAGTATATAAAACTGACAGTATTAGTAGTGTATTGGTTAGAAAACAGATTGCCTATATTTTCAAGAGGAGTTGGGGGTCTTTTGAAATCAATTAGTTGGAATTGGTGAGTACTATAAATTGCCGCATAAACCACCCCCTTTATAGAAGACCCTCTTCTAGTAGACCTGGGTCTGTTACTTGGATTCAGTGAAAGGTAAAAAGTACAAGACCTAGGTCTATTATGTGGTCACGTATTATACTCATCATATTATATACCTGATTTAGGGTTGCTTAATTTTGATTGGTCAACTATCTTTAATCACACAACAGACCCCCCTCATAGTAGACTCTCCTCTGTATAGCAGACCCTCCTGGGTCTAAATTTGTTTTTGTGTTGGTTTAAAGTAACAGACCCCAGGTAGTTTATGCGGAAATTTACAAGAGACAGTTATCACCATGTGCTGATAGATACTAAGCTCAACAGTTTCTTGGTTTTCAAATAGAGAATAACATATAGGCAAATTCATGACAATTGGGTCCTAAATAGAGTCACTAAATTTGTTTCAAACTCCTTGTTTAATTTTTTTTGATTGGTCTGATAAATTATTAAGGTGATTGTTTTGATTTATTGAGAGTTTATTCTGCACTATTATGCAACAAGGATATAATAAACTTGCATCAAACCTATTAGATTATCTTAAAACCCATTAGATTATCGTCTAATTATTAGCCTGAAGCTACTAAAATGTATTGTTTGACTTTGTTATTGTTATGAGTAAATGTTTAAAATAAACCTTCCACCTCAGTTTTTTAGACAATTGTATTGTCAAATAAACTGTCCCACTATATGTATTAAAAATTTTTGGGGTTTTCTCTTCTGCATAGTGTCGCATATTGGCCCATATGAGTAGTTTTATTATACAGTTCTTCCATTCAGCCTGTCTTGGTCATCATGAATTTTTTTTGAAAATTATAAAAGTGTTAATAGGCTTATAGAGGTTATAAGGAATTTACTATAGAAGTTATATCAATGATTTTTAAATAGAGTGTGCTTTGAAAGAGAAGTTAATACAGTTAAGAAAAATGGTAATAAAAGCTGATCTGGAAGGTTGTAGATTGGTGAGAGTGTTGGACAAAGAAGTCTGAGAGCTATCATTGAGAGTGAAGATATTTGGATTGATAGTAAATATAAAAAAGGGTATAGTCAAGATACTGAAGGAGAAAATTAAAAAGATGAAGAAAGAGCTAGTGTTAGTAAAGAGTTGAAGGGTGGTATTAGCAAAAAGATTAGCATCAGTTGCAGGAAGATTCAGAGCTTTGCACAAGCATTTTTGCCAGTACAGGTAAAATATATAAAGTTTTATACTTTAATAGATATAGCCAATTGAAGTTAGTAGAAGTGAAACAGAGTTGTTCAGTTAACAGACAGAGTGTTAGAGAACATAAGGTGGCTAAGAGGAAATTTGGTAAAGTTAAATAGCAAACTTGCTTAAAAACTAGCTTGAATAAAACTGGTCTTTGTATATGCTTCAACAATAGAATGGTGCAGAGTGTATATGGAACACAAGTTGGCTAGCAAAATTCAGTATATCAGAGATAGTATAGCTAGAGTATTTAGCGATACTAAGGGTTTAGAGTTGTTTATAAAGTTGTTAAAACAGTCTTGGATAACTTTGTTCATAGACAGCATGACAGCATTAAGAACAGTGATACATAGAGAAGTTGCCCTTGGCAAAGATATTGTAAAGTTTCTATAGGAGTTTTGCATAATGCACAATATATAGATATATGAAGCTAGATAGATGCCAAGCAAAAAGAATCTAGCAAATTATCTAATAAGAGTTTGAGATTCAGGTAATTTTTAGTTAGCAGGTTGGGTATTCAGGAAACTAGAGACAAAGTAGAGGGTAGTAATAATAGATTGATTTGCAAATTATCTAAATATAAAGAAGAGTCACTTCAACAGCTATTATTTTTGTTCAAATGCCAAGATGGTTGATTTTTTTACTCAGGATTAGATAGAAAGAAGAATTATACTTGTTTTCTATTTGGGATAGTGTATTGGGTGTTAGCTCACAGTCAAGAATGCAAAGCATTAGTGCTATTAATTCTCCTAGTATAGATTTTAGCACCTGGTAGCTAATGTTTTTGAAGCACAAAAAGAAGTGATAAAGTTACCACTAGCTATGAAAATCATTATTTCAGAACTATTAGGTCAGATGGAGTCTTGCAGAAACCTAGCATGAAAACTGTTGGTGCAAGAATAGAATGGTAAAAATATTGTTAAAGGAGTTTCTAGAAATCAGCTGATATATATTCACTAATAGGCTACTCACTCATCCACACCTGACACTCCTATTAGCTAATCAAATTTCATATTTATTTTTTTATTTTTTTTTAATTTGGCAGCTTTGCCAATACTGTTTATTAGATTTATACTAAGATATTTTTAGTTACAAATATCATGAGTACAATTACAACTATCTAATATTAATTACAAGTATTAGCTCATCTAGTTACTAATTTAAATATCTATATACAACCTGCTATATGAGATTTTACCTTTTTATTAACTGTTCTGTAATTAAACTGGTTACTAAATCACCAGATAGTTTCCAAACCTATTGTATCATATATTTTGCTTATATACTACTATATAATATCTACTCTACTTCTCATCATTTATTATATTATTCCTAATTTATTTCTTGTATTATTTTCAAATTAGTGTTTTTTGAGTAGGTGTTCTTCTTGCTTCTAGTTTGGTGTTAGCTACTTTGAGTTCTAATCTGTATTTCAAGCCAGATACTGCCACTATTATAAAACTTATATCTCAAGATATCTGCTGCTACTATTAGGGGAGTTATTTCATATCGATTTAGGTATTTGTGTTATATATCACCAAATTATACTACTACTTCTTTTATATACTTGCTTCTATACTTTTTGGGTTTCTTTTAGCTAGTTTTCTTTGTTTTCTTGTGCTAGAGATATTCTATATTTGGTAAAGCCATTCTTTTACTATAGCCTCTTACTGTATTTACCACTTTTCTTATACTTTTGGATATACCACTTTATACTATCCTTTTAATCAAGTCTGTTACCAGATATTGACACTATTTAAAAGCTACCTTTTCAAGATTTATATACAGCTTTCTTCAGTATTATTATTCATAATTTACATTATATATAGTGCCTATTTTCTTCATAGCTTAGTCTCCTTCTAAGAATTCTTTATCAGCCAAATATATAGTCAGATCTCCCTACTTGGGCTAATTAATATACACCAAAATGGCAAATATTTAAGAATTGCTACAAATTTAAATTAATATACAATACTATATTATATATTGTACAAGTATGTTACTAAAGGTTTATCATGTGAAAGTACTTAAATATAGTACTTTTACTAATAACAATTAATACTTGAAAATATTTGTAGTTATAAATAGAGATGTGATTTGTTTTATCTTATATATTTAAAATTAAACAAATATAAAATTTTGTTATAAAAAACTAGTAGATATCAAAACTGTATCTGTATTTTAAAAATCTATATATAATATAAAGTATTATTTTAAAAGTACTAGTATTTTATATTATAAAATATTAGCATATTTATTTATTTATTTATTTAATTTATTTTTTTTAATATAATGCTATAGTATATAACTTTATTATTAATATTACAAATTAATTTATTGTCTGAAAGATATTATGAGAGAGTCATAGTGACTTGGTTATATGTGTGTTCACAAATTAATGGATTTGATTGGTTAATTGATAAAAACAAACATTTGCTCTGAAAATATCTATTGTCAGACTGATCCATAATAAGTTCTTTGGACCTTAAATAGTTTCTATTTATCTAGTATATTATATATAGAACAATATGAATAATATTACTTTTTGCTACTATTTTTAATAAGGCTATAAGGTTATTTTAAATACTAGTACATTTAAAAATAATACTTTATATTATCATTCTAGATTTTTAAAACAATTATCTAATTAGATTATTAGTAATTAATAAATTAATTAATATTTTATTTACTGATATTATCTAAAAAAATTATAGTTAATTAGTAGTTTACAGTTAAAAGATACAAAATTTATAGTAAAAATTAGCAGGAATGTAACTAATTATCTTATATAGTAAGTAGAATACTAAGAACCCTGAACATCTCTGATATAGATCATATTTTTTTAGCAAATTGCAGAAAATTTGGGTAGAGGTTCAAATTTAAGTTTTAGCAAATTGATATTAATTTTAAAATA
>CAJVPY010001362.1:0-19784 GCA_910591965.1 Dentiscutata erythropus | reverse complement strand
TCCAAGTCTCCAATTGTTGGTTGGGTTTATTCTTGCAATTAAATTTGCTAAAGTTATTTCAATATCTACTTGTATTTCTTCAATTTCTCTTTGGTGTAATATTTCTTCGTGAGGGTTTATTACAGGTCTATTAGTATTTCTAGGTATCAGGTTATGGTTCCAAAAATATCTAAAGGGTGGGTTATCAATATCAATTTCCCTTAATATTTGTTCTGGGTATATATCCCACTTTGGATGTTCAATATATATTTGTTCAACTTCTTGTTCTTGATATAAATCGTAAGTATCTCTTGTTTCTTGGTTAAAATACACTTTGATGGTTTCTTTAATTATTGAGTAGACTATTCCCATTAGGTGAATTTGAATGAGATTTAGATATTCCTGCCCCTTTTTGAGGTTTTATTCTAAGTCTCTTAGAGTTTGTTAGGTGGTAAGATTTCAGTAAGTATATGTTCAATCAATCGAATTGGTATTTCGATTTGAGATATTTGGTTATAAGGTAGAGTCTTTTCAATATATAATTTCAGTGATTGTAATAATGATTCAATTATTGTATCCAATAAGCTTCATTGTATCCTTTGGAATCCTCTTACTTTGGTATTCAAATTATAAATATATCTGATATTATTTCTAATGATTTTAATGCAGTTAATGTTGTATTTTGTCATGCTATATTTAATTGTTCTCGGGTTATTATCGGGTAAAAGTTGTGTTGACTAACAGTTCCTGATACTAAAGCTTCTCTTATTTTTTCAAATTGTGTTTGTAAGTTGTTTATATATGTTCTTACTCTTTGTTCAGTAGTTAATTCCGGTTCCATTAAAGTTTTTCAAGTATTTTCTTGAATGCTATTTTAATATTTTCGGTATCTACTTCGTTTTCTTGTTTTTGGATAACTAATTCAAGTATAATTCTAAATGTTGTAAGATTACTTTGCAATGATATATCTGCTATATCCGTAGCTTTTATTGGTTTAAGTGTATTATATACATCAGCTAATGTTGATAAATCTTTGGATTCAAATGCTATTTTTGCTTTAGCTACTTGTTCTTTCAAGGTTTGTTTAAAGGTTGTCATTCAGATTCGTTTAGTTTTTCTTCAATTAATTCTAATGGATAAAGGATTCTTATTTTTATTTCCTTTTCTTTCTTTATTTCGGTTATGAGTATTCTTTTAATATTAGTGCCAATAGTTCGTACAATAGTGCTAATTTTTTCAGTTCTTTGTTTTGTTTTGTGAGGTTTATTATATACTTGGTTTATTCCAAGGTTGTGTGATTGTTTTGTTGTTTGGGCGCTAGGTGTGTCCTTAAGATTGTCAATATGGTTTTGTGTTTGTTCAGTTGGTATTTAATTTTGGTAGTAGTTCCTGTTTATTTGGTGTACTATAGGTACAATTTAATCCTTGTTGGTAACAGTATTTACACTTGCTATTATATGGTTCACAGCATTTCTTCTTTGCCTGACAATTGGTACAAGCTTGTTTATTTCGTGATTGTGGTATAGCAAATCGTATATTTTTCAATTGCTCAGTGTTCATTCACTTTCCATGAACTTTTCAATAGTTGTCACTTGATTGGTATATATATTGGTTACTCAAAAATTTTCTGTTATTATAGTAGCTACTTTATACGCGATTCTTAACTGTTCCTGCCAGTTAATAATTTTTTGTTGCACTTTGTATAGGTCTTTTTTAGTAAATTGTTGTTCACAGGTGACTTCTTCGTTTTTACAAACTTTACACGGTATGTTATAGTCACAAAGTAAATTTAAGTTTTTGCACTTTTCACAAGATGTATAGTGTTTATAAGTTTTATATGTAGGTGTTGTTTTATGACTTGTTCCTGGAGTTGTTGAGTATTTAGGCATGTTTGTAACTTGGTCAAATTTCACGCGTTTTTATAACTATTTCTTATCTTTTAAATTTATACTTTTATAGGTGTTTATATTTTGTTTTACGTACTTGCACCAGGCAAGACTTAAAAATATTTATATTGTTTTGATAATATTATGTTTCAGAATATTTATACATTGTAAATAAATAATTTGACTAAATTAATAAAATAATATATATTTTCGAATATTGTTCATTTGATAAGCTAAATATATTTATATTAATTTCTTAGTTTTCGCGTTTTTTGAATTCGTTAAAGTCTTCGAATTCATTTTCTCCAATTGGTAAGTCATTAACTGAGTTCCTTGATAATTGGTTTAATTCAGTTACACGTTGTAGTACTTTCTCAAAAGTTGGGTTATCAAATTCTAAATTGTAGAATGCGTTGAATCGTGTTAGTGTAGCTACTTTTTGATCTTGGTTGTGTTTTATAAATTTTAGGACCTTTTCAACTTGTAAGTCTTCTGATATTCTTCTTTTCAATTCGTTGTTTTCGCATTTTAATTCTTCATTTTCATGTTTTAACATGTTTATATCTCATTGAACTTTTATTTGTGACATGAGGTTAGACTTGGTAAGTGATAAAACCATACTATTAACAATCCCTTCAATTTCTCACACTTTAGCATTTAATTCTGAAAGATCTGGTATGGTATCTCTATAATTTTGTAATAAGGGTTCCTCTTCAGTATTTAACTCTGGTAATGCTTCCTCATCATCAGTCATCAACATTTCTGATGTATTATCATATAGTTTGGCATTTTCTTCCAGTTGGTCTTTGTGTTTTAAGTGGAGAGCATAAGTTTTTCTTTCTGCAAAGTTTCTCACTATTTTTGTATATGTTTCGCATTTTCGTTTTTCTGCTTCTATTTGCAGTTTATCTTCTTCTAGGTTATACCATTTCCTAACTGAATATGGTAAATTCTGAATTTGTTGTTTGTATTCTTCATCTTTATAATCAAAGTTACTTTGGTATAATAATGATGTAGTAGGCTGATTATAGCTTATTTTAGCAGGTTCGTTTGTTGCTTCTTTAATAATAATTGGGGTTTCTCTAGTATTCCCAGATTCTTCATTTTTGTTATACAACTTTCGTGACTGTTTTGAATCTTTTCTTTTTAATAAATTTTTTGAAGTCTGTTTACATTCTTGACATTGGTCTACGATCTGCACATTTGGTAATTGAATAATTTTTGATTTTCTCCTGAAATTCTCTTTATAAATCTCCTTGATAATTCTATTATAGATATTGCAATTGTTACATTTGATGCTTTTTATTTCAGTCGTTTCAGTTTCTGGGTTATATTCCCATTTCCATAGTCGATATGTCGCTTCATTCTGCCATTTTTCAACCTTTTCTTGGTTGAGTGGTAACATCAATTCCTCTTGAAATTCTTGTAAACATTCTAAACATTTTCCAATAAACAGTTCAGATTTTTGTTTTATCATTAAGCATTCTGAACATAAGCTACAGGTTGATGTTTCTGGTTCTCTGGATAACATTTGGTTTGTCTAATAAACATCATTTGGATATTCTTTAGTTTTATTCCCTCCTTCTCTAAAGGTAAAGTCTAATATTGCTGAGTTTAGCAATTCTTCTAATGCTGGTTGGGTATAATTGAATCTATCTCCGGTTAAATCTGCTCATAAGTCTAGTAACATTTGGTTTGGTTCTGGATCTGTCCATTTAACACGTAGTACTGTTTTTAGAAATTGGAATATTCTATAAATTTTTGATTCATTTATTGTTTGGTTACTATAAATTCCTCTAGTCATAATTTTAATTTTCTTTTCGACTCTTTGATTATTACAATATTTATAACTATAGTACATTTTGTATGCCACTTTTTCTTCTTTATTACAGAAAAAGTTATATTCATAATCATAAGTCATATGTCTTTTCTAGTTTCCTTTATTACATACAGTACATCATTTTAAATTTGCTTGTCCAAAAGCCATTTCTTGATATCTTTTGGATCGTGTATCGTTTAATGGTAGTTGTTTTATATATTCTGAGTAACACCTTTTACAGACTATTCTATCTAGAAGCATTTCAGTTTGGTTGTCAAGCAGGTTGACATAATTCCCTTTTGGTAAAAAGAATAGATCTTTGGTAATTATATTCCAGCATTCATTTACACAGCAGTGGTAAATGTATTTTCCATTTTTTCTAATATTTTGCATCTGCATTTCAGGTTTTCATTATCTTTTAAGAGTTTCTTTAGAATATTTTCAGAGTTTGGCAAATATATTTGGATTACTTCTTGAGTTTGTGCATCTTTTGAAGATTCAGGTTCATCACTATCATTATCAGATTCTGGGTCTAAGATCACTATTTGTCTATTAATTGAAACTGATCTTTTACAATCTCTTGCTTGGTGTTCTACTTCTTCACATTTCTAGCAAACGTTTTTGGGGCAATTCCTATTTGAATGTCCTTTTTCATTGCAATTTCCGCAAATGAAGTTTTCCTTGGTTTCTTCTTGCTTTTTAAGAATGCTGTTATGCTGTTGTTAATAGAATTTAGTTTTATTCTTTTTCTGATAATGTTCAGCTCGACTTTCATTTCTTCTTTCTTGAGTTTTTGGATTATCAAATTGTTTGGTACAGTTGTGATTTCCATTATTTGACACTCCACATTTGAAGCATCTTTTCATTGGTTTATCAGTTAGTTTGTTGTTTCTTTCAAGTGGATTATGATTTAATTTCGCTTTTTCTTTCTCAATTTCCTTTTGAAATTCTTTAAAATTTTCTTGTTGTTTCCTCTTAAAGCATTCATTTTTATATTCTTCAAAATCTCTACTAATATTTCTTGTACACCAGGTACAATAATTTTTCATTCCATATTCTTGGTCAGGTCGGATAGTTGGTTCAAAGTTGACTAAGTCTATTGCTTCATTAATTCCCAAGTTTTTAAATTCTTTTGTTGCAAATTGCGTAATTTGTTCTTCAATTGTTTTTCTAGTGAAACATTTCCTTGTAAATTCATTAAAGACTCCTTGAAATTCTTCTCTTGGTTCCTTAATTTTTCGTTTAGTTGACCATTTCGGTTTTAAAATAAGTTTTTCTTGACTTTCCATGAATTCAGGACTATTCATATATTTAACAATTTCTTTGAGTTGTTCATTAGCTTTTGCGAGTTCAGACTTTTTCTTCATTTCTTTTTGTAGTTCCTCCAGTTCTTCTTAAGAGTAGTTTCTTTCTTTATTTCGAACTAGTTTCTTATGTTTTCCTTTAATATGTTCATCCTATTTTTCAGGGTCGAAGGTTTCTTCACATATTCCACAGGTATTTCTATTTTTGTATTCTGCGAGATAAAAGTATTCGAATTGTTGTAATTGAGACATTATTTCAGGGTGTTTCAGGGTTTATCTGATATGTTATAGATGTCCTTCTTCATAGAATGAGGATTACTTATATAGATACTTCTTATCTTGGATCGTCATTGAGATGTTGTTTCTGACGTTCTATCCGTATCATCAGTATAATTTGTACCACTGATTGATTGTAAATCCTCTAAGTAGTTGGTGTCACATAAACATTGTAATAACGCATCCTAAATATTTGTCTGTTTATTTTGGCATCTCCATATGAACTTGTTTAGGTTTGTTTGCAAATTTTTCTTATCTCTTCTTCTTGGCGGTATTGTATCTTTAAGCACGCGCCATGTTGCTTCGATGCCATTGGTGTGCATTACTTTTATTTGTCCTGTTACAGGGTCAAAGTCTGTTTCGGTCATGCCTTTTGAATAGTTCACAGCATGATGTTTTATTCCTAATTTTTTATAAATATTGTGGTAGCCTTTCCACATGTCTGAGTAAATTACTGATTTTGGATGTATATATTTTCAAATATAGTATATCAAAGTATCTTGTGTTCTATTTTTGACTATTATTGCAAATAATTTCTTTTCTGGAGTACGTTCCACTCCTCCAAATACCCATATTGTTGTTCTGTCCTTTTGTTTGTAAAATCTTGATTCATCTATTTCTACAATGATATCTGGTCCTCTGATTTTTTCATGTGTTTCCTTTATTTGGTAGTATACACTTTGGCATAATGTTTTCATCCATTGGGTAATCATAGTATCGGCCTTGGCAGTAAAGTTACAAATTAACCTGTGACTTCCTTTGATTAGCCATAAATAGGCAATTTCTAATATTTCATTACAAGATAATCTGGCATTCATAAATATTGTTCCATTGAATAATGATATTTGCTTCTTACAATCACGGCTTATACATCTAAACAGTTTGGCGTTAAGTTTCATTTTCTGATCACAAAGTAAACAGTTCATTTCCGTAGGTAGTATCAATTGTTGTTGAAGGTATTGTATATACTTTTCTTCATCATGAAAGTATTGTACCAATTCTTTGTGTGGTGGTTTATTTCTTATTATTTCAATAAGTTTGACTATGATTGTAAAATCGTTCTAGAAGTTTGTTGTGGTTTTATATTTGTAATCTGTGTTGTATCAGTTTTGATTTGTTCTGGTATCAAGTTTTCCTTATCTTTAACTCCAATTCGTAGTGTAACAATTTGTTCTCCATTTTTATCAATTCCCATATGTCTAGATAAGTAATTTGCGATTTTATTATCTTTCCCTTTAATTCGTTCAACCTTCCAATTAAAATCTTGTAATTGTATTAACCATTTTTGCATAGTATCGTTTCTAACCATTTTTCCAGATGAATCGGATATTCCTGTATTGTCCGTTCGTACTATAATTGGTTTATTTCCAATATAAGTTCTCCATTGCAATAGATAGTAATATATTGCATACATTTCTTTCATAGTTGATTCTCATTTTCTTTGAGTTGGCGATAATGATTTTGATCCAAATTCTATTATTTCTTCTTTAGATTTTGTTGGTTCATATTTTGCTCTGTTCGCTCTAGCTTCTTTTAGCTTTATAATGAGCTAATTCTGGGTTTACTTGTTTAATAACTGTGCCTATTCCATTGTCTGATGTGTCAGTTTCTATTATAAGTTGATAACCTTTTTTTGGATATGTCAATGCAATAGCATTTTTAACTTTCTCTTTTAATAAATCAAATGCTTTTTGGTATTTATTTGTTTATTCAAATTTTGCATTTTTTTTAATAAATTGTAAATTGGTTCTGCGATTTGTGCAAAGTTTTGAATATATCTTCTAAAGTAATTCATAAATCCGGTGAATAATCTTACTCTGTGTATATTTGTTGGTACTTTGAGTTTTTCAACCTTTTTAATTTTTATTTGGTTAGCATGTATCTTTCCAAATTCTACTAGATGGTTCAGTATAAGAGTTTTTAGTACATAAAATTTGCATTTATCGGGCTTTAGGCTCATGCCTGCTTTTTTGATGCGCTCAAATACCATTTTGAGATGTTTAAAATGTTGTTCAATAGAATCACTAGCTATAGTCATATCATCTATGTATACAAATACAAATGGTAAATCTCTAAATATTTCATACATATATCTCATCATATATGCTAGTGCTGTTTTCAATCCTATTAGTAATACATTCTATTCGAATTTTCCTTTATTGGGAAAAAATACAGTCGTTAAATGTTTATCTACTTCTCTCAACTTAAATTGGTGGTAAGCTGCAGTAAAATCTAGTGTAGAAAAAATTTTATACTGTGCCAATTTTTGTAATATCGTATTAATATGTGGAATCTCATATGGATCATCTTCTAAATATTGATTTAGCTTTGTATAATCTATAGCTACTCTATATGATCTATCTTTCTTTTAGATAATTACTAATGATGATACCCATACTACTTTGCTTGGTCTAATAAATTCTTGTTTCCTTAGTTCTTCAAATAATTTATTAGCTTGTTCTATTTTATCTTCCGAATATTGTCTAGGCATTCTTGCTTTATCTTTAAACGGTATTTCTTTCTTATCACATTTAAGGTTTAATGTGATTGGTTCAAAGAAGTCTTTATTAAATATTGTTGCTTTTTCATTTTTCTGTCTGAATATGTTTATATACTTCTTAAATATTGGTAACATTTTATTCCTATATTCTGGTGTGGTATTCTTTAGTAATATTTCTAATCTTTCTTTTTCAGTTTTCTCTTTTTCTTCGGGTTTCATTTTTTATCACTTATTATTTTCTCTATGTGTAACCTCTTCGTCATTTACTTCTATTATTTTGGTGATCTTTTCAAGATTACCAATGTGGTATTTATCTGGTATTAGTATAGGTTTATCAGTGTAGTTGATCATTCTTATTTTGTTATCATTGATGATTCTATTTTGTATAACAATGCCATTTTGAGCTAAATGCATTGGTGTTTGTATGAGATAATTTCCTTTTCTAGATATTTCAATTGCGGTCCATGTATATGGTTTTAGTATATATTTCTGCGTTGTATAACATGGTATTCCTGTTCCTAATGTTGGTATGATATGTTTTCTAATTTTATTTGGTATATGTGCTAATTCATGATGTACTAATTCATGATGTACTGGATTTATCTGTTTATTTCTTTCAATAACTTTAGGTTGGTATTGTGATAATTCAATATTAAATATTTCTTTTTTAATATATAAACTTTCAATGCTATTATTTTTACTTGATTCATTACTTCCATATCCATAAGGGTTATTTCTAGATTCTGGTGGCAGTATTTTGGATCTGTTAACTGCTGGTCTCATTTTTGGTGAATCTCCTTCAATTCCTATATCCATTCCTTGATATTCATATTCATTATCATTTGGGTTTTGCATTTGAGAACTTGAGCTTGAACTTTGTTGTGATTGGTAATATTCATCTCGTTGCCTATTTAGGTTTTCTACATCATTTCTCAGATTTAAAGCTGTTGGTCTTTGACTATTATTTCGCATATTCATTGAAGTTTGTCTAGTTCTGTAAAAGCTAGTATTTCTCTGATTTTTAGGTATATTTGTTACTGCTTGGTTTTTAGTAACACTTTGTCTCAAATCAGTTTGTTTTTGTTGAGCACTTTGTTTCCTTCCTGCAAATAAATTAATTGGATTTGCTGGTATGTATTCGGATACTTTATTCATTAAGCAGTTCCATCCTGATTGTTGTTTATTAATTTCTTCAGGTTGGTTTATTTGCATTTGTTGATATATTGGTTGTCTTGGTTTAGTGTTTTCTGCAATTAATCCAGGTATTTGTTGTCCAGGTAAATAGTATTCATAATTCTTTGTTACCGTTTCTTGGACTGGTATTTCAGTATTTACTTCTACTTGTTCATCATTTAGATGTATACTAGGTATACTATTTGTTGATACAGTTGCAAATGAACCTTGTCGTTTATGCATATAAATATATGATTGTTGGTTTTCTTTCATTTTAGTATTTTGTTCATTATACAATTGTTGAAAGTAGTCATCTTCTAGATCACTCATTTTACTATGTTCACTATCTGAATCAGTTCTAAATTCAGGTTTCTTTACATTAATTCTTTTATGTATTTCAGGTATTAAGCTTGGTGACAATGTTTCTACTAGTTTACCAGTTTCTGGATTCGTAATAGTATATTTTTTAATGATTTCTGGGTTTTCTTGTTTTACCCATTCTGTTAAGAATTCCATATGCTTTTTAGTAGCATTATCTCTATTCCTTTTATCAATATTTGCTTCTGATATACTAAGCAGATTTTGTATAATAACTTGTTTTTCAGCGTTATCTTTAGCTCTGAATTTGTCTAATTTCATTTCTAGTATCATATCAGTTTCTCCTCAATATTTATTTTTTCTTTCAGTTATTTCATCATGTAAATATTGTTGTGTGGAGTATTGTTGTTTATCCCAATATTCCATAAAGTTATAGACCTTTTCTTTATCAATTATATCTGGTGTTCCTTCTCGAATTGATTGTGGTAGAGATTCAATTCCTTTAATTATGTCAGCATAATGTTTAGCTTTTTGTTTAAATATTTGTGTGACTTAATTATGTTGCATTTCTAAATGTGTTAAATCTTCTATTAATTGAAATAAGTCTTTCTTGAATTGTTCAGTTTGAGCTTGTTTAGTTATTTGCTGTTGCAAATCGGAATTCTTTCTTTTTAACGATCCCATCATCATTCCAAATCTTGGTGATATCAGTGTAGTTGGTATTGCAGGTATTTTGATTGGTTTGTCTGAGTATTTGTTTATGATATTTGTTATTTTGTTTATCATTCTTTATGCTTTCATTGCTCTTATTCCTTTCTGTGTTTTAGCTTCTTCCTTATCATAAGGATTTTCTTGGTTTTGCAGAGTCATATCTGCCATTTGTTTGGTAATATATTCTACTGTTTGTTCTGGGGTATAATGCATATTATTTTGCATATATATTTCATTTTGTGTAAATAGGTATTTCATTCCTAATGTTGGATCTCATTTTTGTGAATTCTCTAATCTTTTCTTCAAAGATTTGTCTAATTCTCTGTCAGATTGCAGTATATCATTTGCAAAATATCTGAGTACCTGTATTTCATTAACTTGTTCTTTCATGTCCCACTCTTTTTCTTGGAGTTTCTACTACTGCAGTTTTAGCATATTTAATTATTTTTTCAAATATTTTTAAATCTAGTTGACTATACATTATATGTGTGTGTATATCTTGTCCACTTTCAAATATTGTTGGTTTTAGGATATGTTTATCAGGTAATCGTCTTTCTTTAGAGATATTGTTTAAGTGGAATAGTTCTATCTCATTTCCATGTTTCTGAAATATTTCTTCATAATGTTCAACTGTTTTGCCTACCTCTGTAGCAAAATAGTGTTGTGTATCAAAGCAAAACTTTATTCTGTCTTTTGTAATTCCATTTTGTGTTTGTTTGTATCGATACTTTTTATCTATCATATTTCTAATTTCTTTTAATTCTCGCATTGTTGTTCCATAACATTTTACTGATGCTGAGTTTTCTAATAGTATAGTTATATTAGTTTGTTGTGTTCTTTTAAGTATCTCCTCAAGGTTAAGTTTTATTTCTTTCTTAAAATCTTTAGTTTTATCTTGCACGGTGCCTATATATAGTACATATCTTTTAGCTCCTATATTATGAGCTCTTTGTATTTCTTCAGCAATTCTAATCGTTTGCCATCATATATTTCCTTGACTATTTAATAGTGTATCACTTAGTGTTAATCCCATTGATGCATGTATAATAATTTCTAACTTTGATAATGAGTTCCCGTTAATTATATTTGTATCATTAATCATATCTATTTCGCCTCTTTGTAATGTTAAATAATTTCCAACATGTTCTATATAATTATTTAAGTTTGGTGCTGGAATATATTATAAGAATGTTTGCACAATATTGCAGTTAGTTTGTACTATAGCTTCGACTATTTTATGCCAATAACCATCACAGGTTAAACCTATTTCTTTTTGTCAATGCTTGTTTAATTCACATTGTTTTAGGAATATTTGTATAGCAGTTTCCGATATATATTTTCTTGTAAATATATTATTTTGTGGAATGTTTTTGTTTTGACCTTTTTCTTGGTTAAGATATTGTCGACTTTTCATATACCTCATTATGATATTATGGTTTATATTGTCGTGGGTGCCTTTAGGTATATTACTATGTCGGTCGCCTTTAAGTTGATTGTCTTTGCATATTAAGTGTTGTGGTTTGTCCTTATTTAAATATTGTTGTGTATTCGGCTCCCTATTTTCTTTATATTTTTGAATAGTTGACACATTGTTTGGTGAATATGGTGTAGGTTTGTCCCGATTTAGTGTAGATAATTGTTTAAATCTACTGTGGTTGTCTGGTTGTTGTAGGTTGGTCACCATTTTGACATAATAATGTTCTTTTCTAATGTTAGGCACCTTGTAAGCTTGTCCTTGGTCCAAATAAACACGATTTTTTGAGTTACTAAGACCTAAGTGTTGGTGCTTATGGAGTATATAATCCCAGTACGAAGTACCTTTTATATGCATTGTCCATACCGTTGCATCGGCTAAGGTTTCGTTGGTTAATAATAGGTTGGCTATTGATTTCAATGACTTGGTTGAAAGTATTCTTGGTTATTCCAAATTCGGATTGTATTTTATTACTTAGTAATATATATTTAAAATAGGTGTTAAGGACGTCTATCTTGATATCAGTAGTTAGGAATTCATTTATTTTAATATCCACAAGCATTTTTCCAAGTATTTTTACATTGTTGCCTACTGCTTCTGCAGTTGCTGGTTTAGGTATTAGGTTGTTAATTCCTAGTTTTTGAGCATGGTTTATTCTCATTATAGTATTAGTAGATCCTTCATCTAATTTGAGTTCCATGGGTATATTATTTATTAATGCTATCAGGTAAAAGCCTTTTGCTCCTTTAGGTTTGCGTGGGTTTATTATAGTTTTATTAGGAAAGTATAGTTTATTATAAGCGGCAGTATTTATTTCAGAGTTAATAATATCTTTATTTAAAATGTATATTTCTTTGTTACATTTTTTATGAAATAAATCTCCTATACAGCCAGTGTATTTATATGGAGGTTTCTCAAGAGTATAGGGCTTGCCTCCTAATGAAAATGTGGTTCAGTATTTTCATCGTACTCTTCAGTGATTTGCTCAAGAGTAGATATTTTTCTGTTGTTATTATAATCATTTATGCTGTTGTTATAAGTATTTATAGCATTTCTGTATTGTTGATATTCTTGGAATTCGGCATAAGAAGAGTCATTATTTCTTTGTTTGTAAAAGTTATTTGCTTCCTGTTTTTTCTTCTGGAAATTGTTAGTTTCCATCTCAGATACATTTTTATAGCAATCCTTGGTATAGTGGTTATATGAATTACAATTAGAGCAAGTCGGTTTTCCTTTGTTGTTTTCTCTGTGCACAATTCCTTTTTTGTCATCTCATTTTCCTGGGTTAAAGAATGGTTTAGGTGCTTGGTAAGGTGCTCTTTTTTGTTTCATAAAATTTTTAGATTGCCTCTGGTTTCTTCTATTTTTGAATCTATCATAAGAGATATTTGATTTTTGAGCAAATTTGTTTACAATTTGTTCTTGTTGAAATTGTTTAAATGGTTTGGGTTTGAACTCAGTTTTTGGTGGTATGTCTCTTCTTCGTCTTCCTGGTTTTCTTTGGCTGAATTTCTTTTGCCATTTGCCTTTTTTTCCATTGTTATTATTTTTTCTATAATTTCCACATCTTTTACTGTAGAATTGTCTCATAGAGTTATATTTCTTTGGTTGGGTACATTCCCTAAAGAAATGTCCAGGTTTTCCATAGTTGAAACATTTGGATTGGTTCAGGTCAACAATCTGATAATTGTTTTGTCGCGGTTGGTATTTTCTTCTTGGTTTTTCATTATTAAAGATTTCCTTTTCTTGATAGGAATTGTTTTGGTAATTATCATAATTCCTTTGTTGTTTGAAAGATTTCTTTTGGAAATAATTAATATTCTTTCCTTGGGAATATTTGTTTCTAAAATATGCTCCTACTTCGGAATCCTTAATATTCATATGTTCTATGAAGTGCTTTCCAGAATTTTTCTTCTGTATTAATATCTGGGTTATATGATTTTATTTGACTCCAATAATTTTCATTTGGATGTCTTCTTGACATTGTTCACAAACTCATCCTTCACTAAATTCTTTCTCGTTATCTACCGCATATTTAGGCGTAATGGTAATGCTTGCATTATACGAAGTTTTAATCCTGTTAAGAAGTCTTGTTTATAATGCGCTAGTTCCATTTGTCTAATAAATTCATCAACAAAGTTTTCGTCTTCATGCGCATTAATAGGATATCTTGGATTAAATGTTAATTGTAAGAATTGTTTTTGTAATTTCAGTGTGTATTCAGTTGTAATATTTTGTTGGTCCATCCATAATCTGAATGATATCTGAACAGATTCTGGTGGGTTGCTACTGGATCAAAGAGTTGTAAATTATCTTGTCCTGGTAACTTATCAGTACCGGTATTGGTTGCAGTATATTTATGGTTTAATTCTTTTGAAAATCCTGTTGGATTTAATAATGTCACATTCGCTTTATCAAGGTCATTTCCACATGTTGTATCGTAGTTACATTCCCAATCATGTTGCAGTATTTTCTTTCCATTTTTAAAGTCGCTTGGGAAGTAACATGTAAACAATGCTGCTTTTCTTTGGTATTTTCTGTATAGATCTTCTGTAAAATATTGTATTACTATTTTATGTATAAGTTGTCTCATAAAATATACGTTGAACATTTCATGTTGTGAGTCTTTTACTGATGCATTGTCTGTTCTAAGTCTAACAAAACCTTTTTTTAGGATTTCTTCGAAGAATCCGGTTGCTAATAAATCTAAATCTATTTTTGCTCTAATTCTTTTTTTAAATTCTATGCTCCATGCATTCCAATTTGATCTGTTACATTTTAAATTTCCCATCATTTGATTGAAGTCCCAATTGGTAATGTCATAAAATTCTGTGGTTTCAGTCATTTTAATATTTTACTATGGTTTTAATATTTGCAAGTATACAGAATTGTATATAGTCTTCGTTAGTTAAGTTTGCTATTACTAATACTCTATAAATATATGAATAGTTTCCTAGTATATGTCCGTATTTTAAGTAATTGAATATATCTTCCTTCTTGTATTTAGTTGTTATTATTTTGGTATAATTATGGTTGAAGTATTTTTTATCTTGGTTCTTGAGTATTATATAAATCTTTTCTAAATCTTCTTTTGATATTACTGGAAATTCTGGTATGTTTGTTTTGAAATAATTTCTGAATAAATTATGATAAACTCTTTTGGATTCTAATCTCTGTGCCGAAATTGGATATTTCAATGTCCACTTATTGAAGTCGTAATTAGTTAGTGGTATCACTCCGTATTGTTGTTGTCTTTGCATAAATATTTCTTGTCAGTTTGTTTTCTTATTAATTCTAAATTTTGTTGGTAATCTTTTGCAATTAATTCAATATAATCGTCAGATTCTCCTTTTCTGATTAAATTAATAATATAGGCTAGTATTACTTCTTCTTTTACTGGTTTCCTATTTTCTATTAATAGTTTCGATTTGTGGTAAATTACTTCTTCAGTGTTTGTTAATTGAATATATTTCTTTTGTTTGACAGTTTTAATTTCAGTTTCTGATTCTTTTAATAATTGTTCAGTTGTTTTATATGTAGTTAATAGAATAGATTTGTCGTCTTCACAATATCTATTGTTTGGTTGGTTTCTTAGTTTTTGGAGATTTTCTAAAATTTCTTCGTTCATTAAATAATATTGGTAATTGGTGTAATTGTATTATTAACAGCTTCTCCTGTTCTTAGTGTGTTGTTAAAGTAATTCTTTGCTAAGTCCAATTGTCTTTGATTATATTGGCGGTATTTTGTGAATGCCATTACTACAATTATTAATATAATAAGTATAATTGTTACTATATCTTGATCAATTACATTTTGGTCGTTAAAATAACTTGGTGCTTTAGTTAAGGTTGATACTGAAGTTTGGGTAATTGTTTGAGGTGTTGGTGTAATATTCTGTGTTAAAGTTACTGTTGGTATGGTAATTGTTATGAATGTAAATTGTTGTCCTGCAACTAGTATTACTAATGATAGTATTATAACAAATAGTTTCATTTGTTATTGCCCAAATAATTTATTAATTTCTCTGGTATTTCTTCCGAATTGGTAATTTCTAATATAATTATTGATATTGCTTTGGTAAGTTTGCTATTTGCTGTAGTGTTAGGTTATATAAGTCGTTTTGATTGACAAATTCTGGGTTAAAATTTGATATTTGTTTCCTTAGATTCTTTCTTTTCCTTCGTTTTGGTATGCACATTAATAAGTTAAAGGTGGTATTTGTGGATAACTTATTTCTTGAATGAGGTGTGATCCTGATGGTATCGGTTTGTTATTTCGGTATTGGTTAAAGTTGCCAATTCTAGGTTGTATGTTTCTTTGTTGGTTTCTTTTCTGTTTTCATCTTTGACAAGTAAAATATAATACTGTTGATATAATTAGAGATACTAATAGTAGTATTCCAATGATTACTATAATGATATAGATTGTAGTTGTAGTATTAGGTTGTATTGGTGTTTCGGTAGGTGTAGTTGACATTAATTTTAACAACAGCAGCCTTGGTTTTGGTCTGCGTAGTATCCAAGTGATGATGTCTGCTTATATAGTCTTTTCTTATCTTGTTGTTGTTTACAGCAAATGATTACAATAGTAAGTATCCAGATTACAATAGTAAATAATAGTATTATGAGTAATGTTGATGCAGGTGGTTGAAATATAGTGTTATTGCAGTTAAGTGGTTCAGTTGTTGGTGTTATTGTTTGTATTGTTGTCATTCAATTGATTTGGGTTCAGTATATCAAATAGTACAATGATTATTCCAGATATTGCGGTAAGAATTAGAATAGATAATTCAATTTGTATTATTTCAGGTTCTTTAAGAAGTATAACAGTTAAGCCTTCTGCAGATATAATTGCAATTAAGATTATGATTATTGTATCTCAGAGTTCTTTCATTTACAATAGTAAAAGTTTAACTAATTATTCCAGCTAGAATATCTTTCATTTTCAGATTGGTGAGGTGAGTTTACGCGTTGAAATCGTGCTTTCCTATTAGGCCTAGTATGTTGTGGTTGACTTGGTAATCCAGTTCTTGTTCTAGTAAATTGTCTTTGTTGTAATTGTGTTGCTAATTGTTGTATTTGTTCTGGGTTAAGATTATTGTTTGGTGGTTGTGTGAATGGTATCTGACTTTTGTATTGTTTCTTTCTTTTGTTTAAATGTTTACCATAATTTTCGGCATATAGTACCCCCTTTTTAGTATACCCCCCATGATTTGTACCTGGGACTAATCAAGTATTCATCACAAACAAGATTGTAAAAGACCCGGGTATATCTAAACATATGTTGATTGGTTAAAGCTTTCAAGACTCTGGTTGGTTGGTTCCAATTTATACCTTTACTATACATACATACATATATTCTTTTTCAACTTCCGTCTTGAGTTGTGATTTTATTATAGTTGACCTACTGTAAGTACACATTTCTTCTCTATAATATGCATACCATTTGATTGTCTAATGTAATTTATGTAATATTATTTAGTCGAGAATAAATTTTATAAGTACACTTAACATACCATGTAGAGAGTTAACACATTTAAAATTATGATGTTTTACTGATATTCAAATAGTAAAAAAATTAATTAATTTGAAGTTAAATCTATAAAGTTTTTTTAATATAAAGCACGTTTGACTGTATTTATTATGATCATATTGTATTTTCTAAAAAAAAGTTATATGAAATTGATCTCCAAAAATTCTATATAAAGAGAACTCAAATAATCGATGAAATTTTTTAAACCCAGGAATTAGAATAGCTTTCTACTTCAGAATTATTATAATACTCATCAAAATTTTCATCCCCAAAATCTAAAATAAGATCGTTTTTACAAAAAAATTGATCAGACCTTTCACTTTCATCATGAATTCTAACAAGTTCGTTTGACTCTTCACAGTTTCTACCTGATTCATTTGACTCTTCACAGCTTCCACCTGATTCATTTGAATCTTCACAATTTACAACTAATTCGTTTAAATCTTCACAATTTCTAACCAATTCACTAGAACCTTTATAATTCCCACCCGATTCATTATTTTCTTTCTCAACGATAATATGTGGCATAGAATTATCCCTTGTTATAGAATCATAATCAAAGATTTGTCTGTCTTCAGAACCATCTCAATTGTTAGAAATCCCACAACACTTAAATGAACGTCGAATAAGTGCTGAATCGATATCATCCCATACTTGTTGAACCCACTGAGCGACAACATTGTAAGCAGGCTTTTGAAATCGTCCTGTGGGTGTTAGCTTCTTAATTTCCTCAGCCATCCACTTATTATAATGATTACGAACCTATATATGTATTAAATAATTAATACTTTAATTGTAAGAATAAAAAAAAAAATTCATACAAATTTTTAGATCTTTATTTCATTATTTCTTATATAGTATGTGTTGTCTCTTTAATAATCATTGGTCTCAAATTCTATCGTCAATTTTAAATTATCATATTTTATAGTCAGAAAATACAACATTTCCTGATAAAATCACCCATAATCATTCCCAAATAAGTATAAATATCTGATGCTTTAGTGAATATACCTTATCTTTAAAAGGTTTATTTATAGCTATGTCTAACGGTTGTAACCGAGGAGTTAACCCACCAGGGATTACTGCCAAGTCAGTATTTTTTTCTTTAAATCGTTGCTTAACTGAGTCTACAAGGTGACCACTAAATGAATCAAGCACTAACAAAGAACGTGGATCAACAGAAAGAGGCACACGACAGTTCCACACATTTTCAATCCAGAATAACATTTCCTCAGTATTCATCCAACCCTCTGAATTAGCCCTAATTTTTATACCTCTTGGAAAGTTAAGCTGTGGTACATTTTTAAGTTTAAAAATAATTAGCGGTAGCAACTTAGAACCATCAGATATACAACTAAGAACAACTGTAAAATTTGATTTTTCATATCCACAGGTTCTGATACTAATACTATGGGCCCCAGTTTTATCAATTATATAGTTGTTTGGCAAGTCAAAAGAAAGTGGCGTTTCATCTATATTGCCCATTAGCTTTAAAGGATAGTCATATTTCATTCATTGAAGAAGAACCAAACTTAAAAATTCCTGTTGCTTTTCACTATAATCTTTAGGTAAACATTGTGAAACAGTAGTATGGCGTCAATTACTTAAATGATGATGGTTCATAAACTCATCTAACTATTTATAGCTTTATTGAAATGTTGAAATATCAGGATAAAGTGATAAAAATCGTTGTTTTTGCGCCAAATTTTTTGCTTTAACTTGAACCATATAGCATGTAACTACTTTAAGTTCAGCTCGCAATGCACATACCCAGTTATTTAATTCAACTTCTAGTTCAGGATACTTCGGGCGGGAGCCAGCATTCATCCGACGGACACGTGGACGAGCAAGCATCAATTCATTTTTTTTTGAATGCCAATCACGAAATTGTTTTGGTTCAATTTCCAAATTCAAGTGAAGTTTTGCGAATACTTGCCTGTGTCTTTTCTTGGTAGGTTACTATTGCAAGTTTCTCGCGTATATTCCAAGTGCGCCTCTTTTTTTGTGTAATTGTAGAACATGCAATGCCAGATTTAATTTTTGCCATGTTTTAGCACGTAAAAGAAATTTTAATATGTAAAGTTGTTGTGTAAAAAAAAATTTTATTCAAAAAAAAAAAATTCATGTTCAAGTATTTTCGCGTCTACTTACCAGTTAAATACTGGTAATTTGGTTAACCTTATCGCATTTAAAGTATCCCCCCTACATGAACTCCCCCGTATAAAATACCCTCCACCTGACAAAGTACCCACCGGATACTAATCAAGATTTTGCCCCTAGGAATGTAAGGGACCTGGGATACTATATGCCGAAAATTACGGTAATGCAAATAATAAGAGTTGTTATGATTGTTGTTAATACGGTTAATATTGCTCCTAATACTTCAATGATTGTTACTAGGTTATTGTTTGAGCTGTTTGTTTGTGTGGGTGTGACTATTACAATAGATGGTTGAGCATTTGTAATAGATAATGAAGTTAGAATTGATTGTGTTGGATTTGTAGATAATATGGTAGATGATAAATTATAGCCGTATGCACAATCCCATATCGGAATTGGATTTTCATGGGAATCTAAAATGTGGCTCACATAGCGCTTCTGATTTACAGGGAAACACAAGCAAAATTCTCGAAAAATCATTTTACTAATAAAGACAGATTATACCAAGAAAACATCCGAAATGAAACAAATAGATTGCCTGGTGCGATACAAACATAAGACCAGAAAAACAAGTATTACAAATAACACGTCGCGATAAGAAAATCGCATAATGCTAAGAAAACAAAGAAATTACAATTACTTATCGTTTGCA